>JASCZI010241717.1:30099-53375 GCA_036250425.1 Stylosanthes scabra
ACCAAAGAGATTAAGAAATTCCATGAACGAGTTCGAGCCAGAATTGAGAAGCAAAATTCAAAGTACAAAACTCAGCGAGATAAACACCGTAAGCAACAAGTTTTCAATGAAGGAGACTTGGTATGGATTTACCTCCGAAAGGAAAGATTTCCAAAGCAACCCAATGCCAAGTTATCCCCAAGAGCTGATGGTCCATTTCGTGTAGTTCAGAAGATCAACAATAATGCTTACAAAATTGAACTACCGGGATCCTATGGAGTGTCGGCTACATTCAATGTTGCAGATCTTTCCCCTTACTTCGATGAGGAAAATGTTAGACTCGAGGACGAGTCTCCTTCAACCAGGGGAGAATGAACCAGAAGCAAGCTACCTCAGCCACCACATTTGACAACATGAGTCACCACCTACCATCAGCCACCACATTTGACAACATGAGCCACCACCTACCATCAGCCACCATTTTTAGATCATTTTCACATTGTATCATTGTTTTTATTTGCCTATAAAAGGCACCAATGCATATGAATTGAAGCATCCAACATTTGAGAAAATATATCAATTTATAAGTTTACAGAGTTTTCTCTGTTTTATTGAGCTTCTGAGCCGTTCCATTTTGACATAACCAGTTGAACTGGTTGAACTAGTTATATCACTCTTCCATTCCATCAACACTAGGAAAATAAAAACAAACAGTCTGGTTTAATCGATTTTTTACATTAAAAACACAGCACAACACATAATAACTATCCTACAAATTATCAAATACTAGAAGACAAAATTGAGATTCTAACCTTTTCATTAATGTCGAGTGTAGCATGGGCAATTTTGTCTAGCCGGTAAAAGTGCTCCACAGTGTCCCTTTCTATTTGTGCCACTGGCTCCACCATTGTCTTTTGTGGTCCCTTGCTTGACTACTAAACACACAACACTCCTTGCTGGAAAAATGAGGGTGACGAGAGAATGGGGAAGAAGAAGAATGAGGGAAGTTCGTTGCTGCTATGCGGCACTTCTCTTTTTTTTTTATGTTGCCCTATCAAAATCGCTGCAGGGGTGCAACGATTCTTGTTGATTTCGCTCTCTTCATAAATCGCTGCAGGGGTCCAGCATTTTTTTAGAACCCTGCTAAACCGCTGCAGGGTTTCGACGATTTTTTGGAACTACTAAATTGCTGTAGGGGTAGCATGATTTTTTTTAAAATTACGTTATCGTTGCACCCCTGCCACAATTTCTATATATTTGTATTGAGCAAAAAAATGATCATTTTCATAATTGTGCAAATGAGTAATATTGGAGGTTGATTTATTTAATTAAGTGATTTGCCTTTATTTAAGTTATTTATGAAAAAAATCTTCCATGGCTTTCAATGTTGGTTGATTTTAGTTCACATAGCTATTGGTGGCCTAAACCAAACATGGCCATTTTTAGTTAAATAGTCAAGTCCACGTCCGTACATTCCAGCAGTGTATTAGTGAAACACGAAACAAGTTGATGCAATTTTTTTTTAAGACTAAAAGATACAAGAAAAAAGACTAAGCAGGAGTGATTATCTCTCGTGAATGATAGCTTGAAGGTCATCCCAAAGTATAGTACACTCTTTGTAGTCTTGCTATACTCTGGCAGCTTGTTTCACCATGTGATCTGTAGCCGCGTTCGTTGAGCGCTGAATTAGAAAAATCTGGACACACCAATTCCACAAAAGTACTTCATGAATCTTGGCCGTAAGATTGTTATTTTGTCCGCCCACAAAATCATTTCTATTTTTAACGATGTTGAATGCATCTATCAGTCTTGTTGGACTTTGGGGTTGATTCTCAGTGTAAATTAGGAGATGTCTAAATGTGGCAATAGACATCAAAACGTACTTAATAAAATAGAATATACCAAATATATACCATATCGCAGCAGAAAAATACGAACAAAATCGTATCCGTGAATAATAACTATATAAATGAATAGTAATCGTATGAATAAACAATACCGTATAAGAGTATAATGCCAACGAACATTTATGTCAACAGTGTATATACGTCTCGGTAAATAATATCATACGGTATACGTGAATAGTACTATACGTGTACTACTGCTTGAATAACAACATCCACCAATACTTAACGTGGAAAATCCCAAAAACAAATAAAACCCACGGGTCAAACTCCGACAAATTAACATTTCACTATATTCAAGATAATTACACATTATCCTTTTCATACTCAAGAGGTACATATAGTGTTTTTAGTGAGATCCATTTCCTATTCAAATACTACAATGATAGTAGCATCAAGGAATAATAGAGATGATACTCAAAAATATTCCTAGTATATAAACTCACTCCTAATTTTTTTTTGAATTACTCACGCTTTCTCTTTTTTCTGAGAGACAATTTATCTTTCAGCAATTTATTTATTAACTGCTTTTATCACTCACTGAATCGATTCAAAAGCTGAGGAGAAGCACTCACTATTTATAGTCAAGCTTCTAAAAAAATTTTAACAACCACACGGTAATTTTTTCTGTGCGTTGTTGTTTGAAAATTTCTTTTTCTTTATGTGTTTTCAACTCTGCACAATAATTATTGTGCGCAAACGCATTTTCAAAACCTATCCTAATGTTCTTTTATAAAAATTTTGTGTAAACAGTAATTTTACTATTTGCATAGCTGATGACTAGATCCCACAATTTTCATATAGACATTCCAAAACTTGAATCATTTTAAATAGCAAAGAGTTCAAGACGAAAAATGTTGGTTTCTCCAAAATTATTGCTTTGGAACCATCTTTTCAAATGATTGTTAGGCATCAGTTCATTTAACTAACATATTAATTTAGTATGGGAAAGATATAAATGTAACTGAAACTTAGTTCATCAGAGAATAATATTTTGAGCACTAACCTCAATGGCTCCTCGTCTGGCGTCTTAAATTTAGCCATTCTAACACCTAAAAAATTTCTCTAATATAGGGAATTGGAGTCGTATGAAAAATGTTGCACAATGGATTCTACTATAACATAAAAACATTACCTTACCAATCCCACCAAAAACTTAAAACCAGATAAAATTGCATCACATTATGGAGTTTGCTATGCTATGTTACAGCAGTAGATATCATATTTCATGCTCAATAGTATTAATGGCATAACAAAGCAACTCTAATTTAACAAAGCACATTGAAACTAACCCTAATTTGAGTCCTCCAACCCCTGTCTCTATTTACAACGCAAAGTAGTCAACTAGTCATCGATCATCTTATACATATACTGTACACCGTGTGTATGAAATTTTGGTAACTCCTAAATATGCCTTCTTTGAGCCCCGTCAATGACACAACCTGAAGTAGGTGTTATATCACCGTCCGATTGAGATCCTGATGAAAATCCATATCCAAATCCATTGCTGAATGATGCTGTGGTGTACCCTGGATTACTATCATTCAGGGACCACTCCATGCACCCCATTTCTTTGTTGCTGTTATTATTGCTTGGTACATAGCTGCCACTTGATTTGTCTCCAAAATAATCGTTGCTATCATATGTTACCACTGAACCTGGATGATTATTATTTTGATATTGCTCCATATTTGCATCACCTATTTATTATACAAAAATCCATATACATCATTGTTAGTAATTATTAGTTGCTACGGTTCAATCCAAAAAATAATCATATTCTATTCTTGTGAAGCTTTTCAAAATTAAATAATGAAACTAATATTTTATGTTTAACTAACTTCTTATTAGCTTGTTCTTAATTTGCATGAAATTATTATAAATAATAATGTTGCATATATATAACACATGCACATCAAGATGCTCAGAATAGACTATTGAAGATACCTTGGGTTAACAAAGCAATATTATCATTCAAAACCCCATCAAATTCCTCCAAGTTTTGCCATCTACTGTATGCTTCTCTCACCAACTTCTCTATATAGGCCTGAAATTGTATACAATCACAACCCATTCATTAACCATAATGAAAGACATAAAGAGTATATTAAGGTCTTCTATTCAAATAAAAAGTACAAACAAGCTAAAAAGGTAGGTAGAGAATAAAAATTAATTAAGATTTTATGTAAAATCGGAAAAATAAATTAAACACATAAAAGATATGAAATTACAAGAAAAATTAAATTGTTAAATCAAAATTCTAGTTACTTGTGTCAACTTACCCTATTCAAGCTGGTAAGATCTTTGGTAGGAAATGTTTGTCCATTGATATCGGCTCTAACTAATTGGCAAATAGGATTAAGAAAAATAGTGAAATGAGAGCCTCGGTAGATGTACATCTTGCTTCCCATTTCACAAGTCTTTGCATGCTTGATTGTCACTTCCCACATTTTATCTGACATTCCAATGCCCAAAATCTACTTCCAAAAATAATAAAACATTATTACTAAATTAATATATAATTATTTCATAATAATAATTAATATGGCCCAATTAAATTAAAATTAGCATGTAGAGTACTAAATATAATATTCAATTACCTTTCTTAGCCTATGAGGATCAATAACTGATAGTTTGAGAAAGTCTTGCACTGTTTTGATCCCTTCTGAGCTCAATTTTTTGTGAAAAGCTCCATCTTTTCCAATCTTTTCTAGCCGCCACACTTCGTCGTTTAGCATTGGTGGGTGATGTTTTTTGTACACTTCAAATAAAAACAATAAAGAAAAAGAAAAAATAGTATTTAGCATATATATAATATCGTGAATAATAAAGAATAATAAATGTTTAGGTACAACTTAAAATATTATCATACTTAGCTACCATTAATAGTCAATACTATATATAAGATTATTAAAAGATTGTTCTCCCTTGCTAAAAATGTGAATTCCAAAAGAAGTCAAAAATTATTATTAAATTTCCACTAGGTACGTACTTGCTTATTGGCTTTTATATTTCATTCATAAATAGCAAGTTGGCGAGTAAATAATATATAGGGAGTAGAATTTGCATAAAATACAATATATATTTATATAAATTTTAAATATATATCTTATTATCAATTTTATTATTAAAACATTTTAAAAAAAATTGTCAAATATTTTAGTATCTATTAATTTAATTTGATTTAATATTTATAGGTGTTATAAAAATTTAATATATTGCATCAATATCATGTGGGGTTATTTTAATTTCACACTAGGTGTTTGCATTGGTGGGACCTTACCAACTATATATTTTCATGGTGGAATAATGGACATGGTTCTTAGCTGTATAATAAATATATTGACCAACCATCTCTTTCCACTTTACAGTCATGAACATGATAAACTCATAAAAGAGAATAATGTACAAACAAAAGAGAAGAGAAAAATTAAAAAATATTTATATTATATGAACATTATTCATGTTACCATTCCTATCACTAGCTTTCTATAAAGGGTGAAAAAGATGTACCCTTGCAACTTGGGCTACTACCACGTTTTTAATACTGAATAAAGTTTGAGACATTATAATAAATTTGGAACCATAGATAATATAATTAATCAAACACGAGTTAAATTTGTACTCTTTCAAACCAGCAAATTATTGGATTTTGAATATAAGTGCATGCTTTAATTTGGTGCAGAGAAACATAACAGAACAGTGATACATGGAAATAAATCAATGGTAATTCTGTATATTTTACTATAATAATGTAATAAAATTTAGAATAACTACAGAAAATTAATTTTTAATTAATATTAGTTATTTTTATTATTATAAAATTATTTTTAAATTTTTTTGGATACTTTAAAATCATTTTAAGTTTAAAATTAAATTTTAAGATTGAATATTTTTAGTTTAAAGTTTAAAATTTAAGAAAAAAATAATTAAAAATATTAGCTAATATTTATTGAAAAAACTTAAGTATTCAATTAAACTCTAAATTTTTTTAGACACCAAAAGAAACTCTAATTTTTTTTTATCTACTTTGTATTTTTCTTGTTGCATGGAGACAATAGTAATAACTACTTGTTGCCTTCCAAATTAGTTTTATTTGAAAAAGTCTATGAATATGCCTGAATATTGAATCATATGTTATCACTTACCAGAACGATTCTTCGAGTAACTACAAAAGCTATTGACTCGAGAGACTTATATTTAACAAACTAGACTTCCATTTGGGATTATTAATTACCAACAACCTATATACTACATATATATATTAATTAAACAAAAGAATAGTTGTATTTATCAGCTAAATTATTTATATACCATAGTTGTTATATCAACCGTGAATAGAAAAATGAAGTTGAAACAACGGTCAATGCTGATAAAGATCACATATATCTACATTAATATCTAAGAGATGTGAGATTGAGAGGGACATATGCACTCATCATTTAACAGATCAATATAATAATAATGGTTCCTAAATACCAACCAAAATTTCTATTCACAGGAGACATCATTTATTTATATTAAATCACTCAACGAGCTTGCAAATAGCATAAAATAATATGCTTAATATATAATTAAAAGCTAGTTATCATATGGCAGTAATAGTGTAACTTTGATCTTTATTATCCACTTTCAAATTCTTATTAAGTTAAATTTAAAAATTAAAACCATTTTTTGGTATAATATTTTTTGATAAAATGGTAAGGAAAATATAGGGCTTAGTATATAAAAATCAATTTAAAAGAAAATTTAAAAGATGATAGTCATCTAATATTCACAAAAATAAATAAGAATATAGTTTTAGAAAACTTACATTCACCACGGTGATCCTTGACAACAAATGCTTCAGTCATGCCTTCCCGAATGGCGAGACCATGGTGGTTACTCCCCGGAGCCACCCTAACGGCAACCCGGAACTTCCGACTCCGAATCCAGCTACTATTATCAGTGAACTCAATGTCCCCGGTTGGTGCAATGCCATCCCTCATGGTGAGGTTCAACTCTCCGGCAAGCAAAGGTCTCTTCCCAGTTCTCTCCTTCACTATTCGGCTATTGAATTGTTCACTACTCCAACCACAAGAAATAGAAGAAGAAGAAGAGTTGTCGGTATCAGAAGGGGGGAAATCGCCATCGAGGACGAGGAGTTCTAGCTTGATTGGGTTTGGGAGGCTTGTTGGAACCATTTGACCAGTACTCTTGTCCATCAGAAGTATGCTTATAGGGTTGCCTTCGAAGTCGAGGATTCGGCTTCCGGTGAAGATTGGAAGGGAGAGTCTCTTGCTGAAGACGAGTTGCAAGGTTGATGAGGGTTGCTCCTCGTCAAATGCTTTGATTCTCAATGATGGTGACCTTGTTAAGGACCTTGATGATGAAGAATAGCATCGTCTCATCGCTCTCTCAACTTCTTCACTCACCTAACAATAGTAGTTCAATGGGAATAAGGTTATTCGAAAAATTCACGCAAGTAATTTTTCGTATGAAATTGACATTTTGATATCATTATTATATGATAATTTAGTTAAATATGTAAAATTATCTAACAATTTTAACGAATAATTTCATATAAAGTGACTATATGCACGCACATGAATATTCACTTAACACTTACCACTCTCTTGAGCAAAGGTTCCAAGCCTGAGAAGAGGGTTTGCAAGTTTTTCACCATAACCACTTCGGTTATGACCCTATATATCAATAATATAATTAGATAAAAACTAAGTAGTAAATAGTAAAATAAACAATTAATAACCCTAGGTATATAAAAAACAAATACATACGAAGCAAAAGTGGGTCTGTTAGATCTAATCCGTTTGTCGTTTGGCTTATCTTGATCTCGATCATCAGAATCATCCAAAAACCTTTTTGCCGCCATTTTTTTCTTTTCTGAAGAGGTTGTGGTACCAAAGAGAGGTTAACTATGGAATGAAGGAGAAAGAAAGGGAAGGGGCAAGTGCAATTGCAAGAAGAAGGGTTAGCGTATGACTTGGCTTTTATACCCAAAGTTGTATACTATATAGTATATAATAAAATAAAATGAAACTGACATTTACATAAGGAAGGTTCTTGGAATGGTGAAGGAAATACCGAAGCAAGTAGATAGAATGATAATTAGACCAAATAATAATAATTAAGAAAAAAAAAAAAAATAGGGCGATGAGTATCATATCATATGATGTAACGAGCGACTTTGACGTCAACACCCATCTAAAGTCAACTCCCTCCATAATCCCTGCTAAATATATGAAAATTATTAATCAAAGTAGAAAAGTAATCTCTACTAAAAGGCTAAATTATGTTTTATATATTAAAATTGTAAAATATGATATACTTTACCATTTTAATATAAAATATAATACAAATATTAAGGGGCAACATTTTTTAGTGTTAGTTTAAATATAAAAATAAGAGTATTAATTGGGAGTCTTAATTTATCCTTCTAATATTTTTAAAAATTAATTAATTAATTAAATATAAATATTATTTTTAAAATAATATTAAAAAAAAACTCACAACTTTCTTTATTTAAAAGTTAAGAAAATGTGTAGTTAGACCTTTAAATCAATTTTCATAAAATAAGTAAATACGAAAAATTGTTAGTCAATTAACATACAGTTTTTATTTTAAAATATGTGTACGTTAAAAATTGGTCGATAAAAAAATTTGAATGGCTCTCAATTAATATATAAAAAGACATTATTTTGAGATGCCCTTCTAATCTAATCTCTAAGGATAAATGTATCTAAAAAATGATACATAAATAATATTTTTGTTTGTAGAATACTCTCTATATTAACATCAATTATGAATACTTTAAAATCATTATTAAATTTAATTACTTGCAAGTTGTAAGGGCTAATATTGTACCTAGATTTGTACTATTGCATACATTGTTTTTGTGAGAATATACAATAATTATTATTATTATTATTATTATTATTATTATTATTATTATTATAACTCATCAGCTGGAAATACAAATGGGACCCAGAAACTTTGGAACTCCTCTACCTATGGAATGACATAAAAGAACAAAAGGTAGCTTTTCCCATGATGAATAAATAAAGGAATTACAATAATACTTAAGAATTCTATTTGTATACTAAAATTAGTCATCAAATTAGTCACTGATATATAATATATATTAGAATATAAAATATATATGTAATTTAATTTATTTTTAATATATATTTTATATTCTAATATGTATTATACACTAGTGGCTGATTTAATGGTTAATTTTAATATATATCTAATATAATTCAATAATAATTCTAGGAAATTAGATTTTGTTAGGGGCAATAATGCATGACTATGTAGCTACTAGCTTAGCTAGGTAGCTAGATAACCCAAGATGATTTCAATTCTCATATAATTTGGTTGGGGGTATCTACTATGATATCTGACATGACAAGGAACAAATGATTTCTCTTATTGTGATATGGAATAAAAGATTTCTTTAATTATTAAGTAAGTAGATAATCACGTATTAATATATGATATACAGTGGTAGTTATTTCTAGTTTTGTTAGCAAGGCACTTTGGTCAAACTACATGCATGTTTCTAGGAAGGATCATATATAGCGTCTTGGAAGCCCTCAATTCAAACATATATCCCCAAATTCAACAAACTTTTGAAAGTAAACCCTAGAAAACTCACCTGTAATTACTTCTTGTATGAATATACCGAAAATTAACTAAGAATAATATTATAACACCAAGGAGATAATACATAAGGCTATTTTATTCAATTTCACTTTTATATAATATTTAAAATTATTCATTTATTTCAGTAATAATTAATAAATATCTAAAAAGAAATTAGGCTACTTTAAGTTGATTTTTAGACTCCTAAATATTTCCCTTAACTAAAAATGTTTCATTTTTAAGAATACTTGTTTCATTCAATTTAAACCATTTTAATTTAGTAGCTTAATAAATACTATACAGAACTTGGAAAATGTTTGAACACTTACTATACAATATGGTACTGTTACATTACTCACTCAATATTGCATTATTGAATGCATAAAGTTGTAAATTCTGCCGTAATTTGAATTTGTTGGGATCACAAAGTGTAAAAATGATAGATTGTTTTTTTGGTGACAGTAAAAAAGATAGATTTGAGTTGGCATTGTTGTCATATGTAGTCCACTTATTTTAATTCTAGAAAATGAAGTTTGGTAGTTGCTTCCTATTTGCATATGCCAGTGTGGGTCATCTCCAACTCACCACTTTCACTTTCATAAATGAAAACTACTTTCTATATTTTGTTTTCTCAACATATAACTAACTGAAAACTATTTACATGATTTAATATATATTTCATTATCTTTTAAAAAATGCGATTATTTATCACTTACTCCATAAAAAGACTCATGGATTCTTTTTAATTCACTAATTTAAATTTTTTAAGATGATTATTTTAGTTGAAATTTAGAGTTAAAATGATTTTTTAAAAAAAATATATCATTTAAAAAATTAAGGAATTAAGTGACAACCAATCAAATACCCTACACTAGTGTATAGCACACACTTGGACACATTTCAAACAAATCCACACATGGCGTATGACATGCTATTGCCGGCCATTAAAGAGAGACAAATTAAAGTTACAAAATTGACAAATAGCTGTGCTATATCTAATTTAGTCATGATGATTTTTCCTAATATGTATCCACGCTAAAAATAATCAACTACTAAATTAATTAGTTATTATATTTTTATATAAATATATGTATTGTTTAATATATTTTTAATCTGTATTTTATTTGTGTTTTAACATATATTTTATACAAATGAATGATTTGATAATTGATATTTTTTATATATAATATATATTTTGAAAGCATCATATAAAACATTATTAAAAATATAATTTTTAAAATTTTATTACATTAAATACATAAAAATTCAAAAGTTTTCTATTATTACATTAATAAATGTACCCTTAAAATAAATAAAACAGCTAAATTGGTTATACAATTTGATTTTACTGAACAATAAAAATGTTGCAATTTCAATTCAAAAGTCAGTAGTTAGACTTGAGAAAAATAATTATTACGCGGTGGTCATGATATGCATACACATCCTTGTTATAAATTTTTCTTTTTTTCTCTTACAATAAAAAATGGAGTAATATCATGTGACCTACCGCTCATGGGCACATCCTTGTTATAATTAACATTATTGGATCTTCATATTCTTGTTGGTCCTTCAAATTAATAATCAGACTGAGAGAGAGAGTGAATGAATTTCGCAGAAATAGGAGAAGAAACATTATGCAACATAGCGTGGCAATAAGGGTAATTAACAGAGGCACTTTTATTTGCATGAGAAACTGAAGTGAAACTTTCAAGCAATTTCTTAGTAACGTTAAAGCAGCAGGACTTCAAATATTTCAATAATTCAGTCTCTTTGGTCTTTTGGTCCACATTAATTACACTACAAAATCTACATTAAAATATGTGCTATACTTCTCTTAGTTTGGCCACACATATTTATAATTATTGAAAAGTAAATGTAATAATAAAAAGTATTGGGGCGAATAGAATATTATGTTTAACCTATAAAACACGGATACTATGACGAATTAGCATATTCACGTGTTGTATATGTTTTGGACACGATATTCATGGACATTCGTCCGATACGTAAGTGTCTATCTGTGTCCTAAAAGAAAGCAAAAAAACGTCTCTTCGGACACACTTGACATTTCAAAATATTATCACATGTCTGCATATGAAACTTTATTCTTAACTTATATTCTTAAAATGAACTTAAAAGTAGTATATATGATCATTTCTTAAAATTAAAAGTTATCTTAAATATTTTATATCATTAAAATAGATATTAAAAATATTTAAAAATAATAATTTAAATTTTAATATGAATAAAATATTAAAATATTATTATAATTTTCTTAAAAATATATTATATTTTATATATATACCGTGTCCTGATGTCATATAAGAAATTAAGATTGATGTATTGACGTATTACGTGTTGTATCGTGTTCGGTGTCCGTGTCCATGGAAGATAGTGTTTAACTAACTAATATAGAATAAATAATCCTCGTATTGCTGGAACAATTTCATTAGTATTGCTTGATTAATTATATTAGCTCTATTATTTAATATATATCTGTGATTGACTATAATTTACTAGTAATAGTTTTAGTTGATTTTCTTGGTTGACAATTTAGTTTAGATAATTAAATGGTTCTTGCACAAACAGCAGCTATATATGTATTTTTTGGAATCTGACAAATGAATTATTCTTATTACTAATATGACTCAACCTTTTATTTGTCTATTTTCACAATTTTAAGAAGAAAAAAAATTATTGGTGTATTTGTCTGTTTGATAATTGATATGAAAATATATAATGGCATATGTCTTTAATCTAAAAGCTGTGAAAATATATCTTCATCAATAAATTAAGGAAGACAAAGTTCAGTATCGTGTTTCCGAAGAAAATTGCCTTTGCCATGAGTGGCGAGTCCATAACTACTAAATTCTTATATTTTTTTTTTTCTGTTTCTTTCAAAGATAACATTTATTCATAAGAAATGAATTACTTGGGTGGCAGATAAATAAGGGTCATCAGCATATAATATACTAAAAATATATGTATCAAGAGAGACCTATTCAGAATCAATCGTATATTGAAAAGTGAAAACTCTATCTTTTCTTTACAAGTACGTTGATGACCGGATGATCCAAAAATAATATATTATTTATCCAATCAATAAATGAAAATTTCTCTTTATTAAATAAAAAAATGGAAATGTTTCTCTAATAACATTATCAAACGGGCAGATCTGACCCGTTTAAGTCCGTTTATATACGAATTGAGATTTTTAAGCCCAACTAATTTATGGCCAGCTCGATAGGTTAAATGGGCTAGCATAGTTATCAAAACCGAATCACCAACCGATCCAATGAAAGTACAGGGACATCAGTTACTGGTTCGATTATTGGACCGTTAATTAAACCATTGGCCCGTTACTATTAAATAATATAATTAGCTTGCATAATACAAAGAGATAATTATATTTTTAGTCGGTTTGGGGTCAAAATCAATTTAGTCATAACCCTTTTTCATGGTAAAAATTGTCCTTAAGATTTCAATTTCTTTTAAAATCATATTTTTTGACAATTTTGCTCCTCCCATTAATTAAAAAAAAAGGGCATTCAGCAACACAGAAAACACCATGGCCATTGCCAATAGCTCACCATCAACACTGAAAGCACCATCACCAACAACAATCAACAGTAACACAAATCATATAATTTCATAGCCAACATGGAAAGAACAAAAAATTTGGGGATCAAAATCAACAATCAACAACAAACAGCAACACAGATCATATAATTTCATAGCCAACATGGAAAGAACAAAAAATTTGGGGATCAATAACAACAATCAACAACAAAGAACCAAATCTAATATAGAATCTAAATCAATAACAACAACAATTTAGAAGCATCCAAGAGAAAAGAAAAAAATCTTGGAAAAAGATGAATGAAGATTGAAGATCATGGGAGAGCTAGAGCGATGAGGTGAAGACAGAGAGGGAGTGACGCAAGGTTGTTCTTCCAGTGAAGATGGCTGTGAGTGGAGGCGCAACAGAGAAGGCTTGAGCAGAACAGGGAACGGTGGAGGAGCAGAGAGAGTCACAAAATAGAAGAGAGGGATGGTTTGGTGGGTGAGGGAAGAGGCGAAGGGGAGAGCTGGGGTAGGGCTTCGGCGGCGCGACACGGGAGGCAGCGCGGAGATGGTTAAAGCGACGACGTCCCTTAGTATTGTCGATGGCGTCATCTCCTTCCTCTTCCCGGCGGTGGAAGAAGCTTGCGCCACGGACGGTGTGGACCCAACGAAGCTAACAAAGACGTGAACAGAGGCGTGGGACGATGGAGGCAGATCTGGACCTAACGAAGCTGACAACGCTGGAAAAGCAGTAGAGGTTGATGAACGACGATGGTGGGATGACGAAAAACCAGAATGCAACGGCAAACTAGGGGAGGCGACGACAGCTTGGAAGGGGGAATGCGTCAAGCTTCTCTATCTCGCTCTCAATCTCTCAAGTAGCGGCGGCAGCAGTGGTGGCTCTCCTCACCACCGTCACCGTCACCCTGCTTCCTCTCTTCTCCTTTATTTTGTTCTTCAGTCTCTGAGCATGAGCACAAGTAGGGTTTTTAATTTTTATTTTTGTTTTTTTTATGTTTAAAAAATAAAATAGCAAGGGCAAAATGGTAAAAAGAGAAATTTTAAACATAAATGATACCTTAGGGACTATTTTGACAATAGAAAAAGAGTTGTAACTAAATTGATTTTGATCCCAAACCTTTATAAATAAAAATATAATTATCTCTACAAAGAATTACATGTGTACCGGTGTCAATATGGCGTTCTCCCAAGTCATGGGAAGTGGGTTTAATCCCCCTCTTCCTCAAATTTTAGTTTGACCGATCCACACCAGTTCAATAAAGGAACGGTCTTTATCCTGGACCGATCTGTGTTCGTTGATCGGGATTTCGGTTCGAACCGACCGATCCGATTTGGTTTTGATAATTATGCGGACTAGGAAATTTAATTAATCAATAATTATACACAACCTAATATTTTAACCAACCAAGTCCAACCAAGCTTCTCTCCTCCACATGCCCTTTTCCCGTTTTTATTAGCGCTTTTTTTTCTTCTCTATGCATAGGAAGAAGACGACGACAACGACGGCAACAATGACAGCAGCGACGACGGAGACAGCAGTGGCGATGGTTACAATAATGAGGAGAAGAAAGACGACGATCATGATGCCATTGATGAGGAAAAAGAAAGATAATACAGTGAGGAAGAAGGAAGAGGAAGAAGATGAATAAAACATAGGAGGGAAGGGGGGGGAAGAAGATGATGATAATGAAGAAGATGATGATGATGATGATGATGATAATGATGATGATGATGATGATAACATTGAAATTGGAGAAGAATAGAAAGAAAAGAAAACACAGAGGAAGAGGAGGAGGATGAGGAGGAATGCATAGAAGAGGAAGAAAAATGAAGATGAATAGGAGGAGGAGGGGGAGGAAGAAGAAAACAAAGAAAATTTGTTTCTGTTTCCATGAAAATCCGTTTCTGTTTTTCATGAAAATTTGTTTCTGTTTTCGTGAAAATTCAATTCAGTTTTTATATGAAAATTCGTTTCTGTTTTAGATTAAAATCCGTTTCTGTTTTATATAAAAATCTGTTTTTGTTTTCGTGACTCAAAGTCACACCAAGGTGTGAACAACATCACCCGGGAGCTAAAAAAGACCACGCATAGGCTTGGGTTCATCACCAAATTCATTTCTGTTTTCACAAAAATCCGTTTCGATTTTTCATGCAAATCCATTTCTGTTTTCGTGAAAATTCAACTCAATTTTTATATGAAAATCCTTTTCTCTTTTATATGAAAATCCCTTTCTGTTTTTTTATGAAAATCCATTTCTGTTTTCGTGAAAATCCAATTCAATTTTTATATGTAAATCTGTTTCTATTTTATATGAAAATCCATTTCTGTTTTATCATGAAAATCCAATTCAATTTTTCACCATCAACATCATCAACATCATCAACAACAACAACAACAACAACAACAACAACAACAATGTAACATGGAGGAGGATGAGGAGGAGGAGGAGGAATAAGAGGACGACGAAAAGGAAGAAAAAGAGACGATGATGACAATGGCGGCTGCAGCGACGACAACGGTGGTGGCGGCAGTGGCGACGGCAGTGGCAACACAATAACAGAGAAGAAGAAGAAGAAGAAGAAGAAGAAGAAGAAGAAGAAGAAGAAGAAGAAGCCATGTTTGAATTTTGCCGAGTGCACGCGTTCGAACGTGTTAGTGGGTGAGAATGGGCAAAAATCACTTGGTTGGACTTGGTTGGGGTAAATGCTTGGATGTGTAGTGGGAACTGTTAATTAACTATTTATTTATTTAAAAAATTAATTTTTAACTAAAAAATCATTTTTGAGCAAAAAATATTTTTTTTAGCAAAAATCTTAGGGGAAAAAAAATTATTTGATAAATGGAATTTTCGGGTTGAATAAAACAAAATATAGAAAATAGTGTAGATTTTTTAAAAGGATTTAAAAAAATTTAAATAAACAGGCCCCCATTTAGCCCGCGAGCTTGTCCATTTAATCCGAATTTTTTTCAGATTAAACGAGCTCAACTCATTTAACTCGAATTTTAAACAGCACAGGTTTAGAAGCAACACGATTAAACAGGCTAGTTTGACGAGTTTAGCGTATTTTGACGGCCCTAAATAAAAGTAGATCTTCAATGAAAGTCTTATTAGCTATTAAGAGTTATTATAAATAGAGGAGTGTAAATGTAATCCATTATGCATTTATGATAATTCTCTTCTATCAAATTTCTTCCTCCTAACAATAATGCTTTTATTATTTACCATTTTTTTTCTTTTTATGATAATTTATCGGACTCAATTAGAGATCAACTCCACACTGTTAGTGAATATTATGATAATTTTCTAGCTTATGCTAGCAGGCGTGAAAGCTCGAGAAATTTTAATTCCATACTTTATTAATGGATTGAAAATACACATCCATAGAAAGAATTTTGGAAAAAAAATACAATTATGTTCTAAATGTTTGGCTGAGTACAAGGAACTCAGCGCCAAAAATAAAATATCTTTTTTAATTGGCAGTCTCTAAAAATTAAAAAAGGTTTTAATTTGTCAAATAATAAACTGTAATGTTGCAAGTAATGCAGTGGAAAACGATTATATGTTATGTCTACCCAAAATAAAATATTGGTTAGAAAACTCTTGATGCATGTTATACCTAACGAAAATATGACTCTAAAAATGAAGAGCATTTAAGACTTAAGAGAAGGGCAGGGGGCTAAGGTAATAAAATAGTCAATTCGTTAGTCATGATTAATAAAAGGAGGTATTATACCTAAACGTTAGTTAACCCTTCAATTCATACTCTAAAACAGGGGTGCTAAACTGCTAATCTAAATTCTTATGATAATAAGTTAATAATAATAATTTGAAGACTTTTTTTTGGTATTATAATAATTTGGAGATTTTTTGGTTTTGCATGGTATCCCTAACTCGACAGGTGACCAATCCATCGTGAACTGAGCTCTATTTAAGAATTTGTCGCTGATCAGTATGTTGCCGCATGCACAAGGCGTAACTCATAATTTGGAGACTTATTATTCATAATATAAGTAAAATATTATGATGGACAATTGGAATAAGTACAGTTAAAATGGGCCGAGTTTGTTAGGTTGGCCCATTGAAAATCCTAAAGTTTTAATACTTTAATCAGATAGACTTTGCCCAAAAGAAAAGAAACAGATAGGCTTTTGCCAGACAGAAAACAAAAGATAGACTTTTACTTCTAAAAATGGAAAGTAAGACGTTTAAGGGGCTTAGCCCGACTAAATTGGTTTAAATTTATCTCTTTTTTCATTCTTTTAACATTTTTCACAATGAACTCAAATATCTCAAATTTTAACGAAAATAGATCAAGTTTCAACTTCAATCCAATAATCTAGTAAAAAGGAAAAAAATTTGGCCCAAAGTAGATATCTTAGTCCAAAAATTGATTTTCTTAGTTTTTTAATTTAAAATTACCAATTTAAATATAAAATAAAAATAAATGAACTGGCTCACTTAGTTAGATGGGCTTCTCTTAAATGGGTCGACGGACTTTTATTTAAAGACCCATATATTTACATAAAATTGGCCCATCTATATATGGAAAACAATAACTAGATATTTTTGTCAAATGATATTTGCACTCTATTAATCATGCATGTTTAATATGGTAAAAATACATAGAAAAAAAAGTGGTGAAAATGAATATACATGACTTCACATGCATAAACATCACTCAAAGGAAAAAAAAAATATAGAAGAAAATCAACAGAAAGAAGATTCTTGATAACTACAAATTAATCTTATAAATAAATGAATATGAAGTAAAAATCAATAATATTTTTTTTAAAAAATATGTAGAATGGAATACAAGAAGATCAATTGAATTGCATTATCTTTGGAGCAAACCTCAGCAATCTATCCAAAGCATGAAGGGTGAACTTCCTTGCAAACAAGTGACAAACATTGGTGATCTCTCCATTGTACTTACATGTACTTCCATACCTTAATTTCTCCAAAAAATCAGGGGTGACATCAAACCTTATGTACCTTGATGGATGAGGTCCACCCCTTGACCAATCAACCTTTGTTAATGTCCTATTAGAGTTCTTCCTCCAAAACTTGATGCTAACCATTGTGGGAAGGTAGTGTTCATCGCTATAGCATTGAGGCAGGCAATACCTTTGAAACACCGGGAAGTAGTGGCGGTCGGAGACCATCTCGACGGCCAGGGCGCGGTCGACTTGGAACCATTGGGAGCCTTTCCTCCATTGGGAAAGCCTAACTTGAGGCCTCATTTTTGGGCTATACCTTCCGCGGCCCACATCGCTTGGATCATCATAGACCTCCACAAAGGTTTGAGTTGTGTTCATTAGGTATGTGTATATTGTTGAGAAATTGAACAGAGGAATGCATGACTCTGAGAGAAGAACAAATCTTTGGTTGGTGAAATCAAGAAGTGCATTTGCTAGTAACCGTCTCTCTGCCTCTATCATGCTATTCTCACCCCACTTTACCTCCTGCATCCATGTAACCAAGCAAAAACATTACCTTCAAATTCTAATTTCAAGTTTTTTTAAAAAACTTTATCAATAAATAACCTACTATCGAATATTAGTAATAATATTAGCAAAAAAAAAGTATTTTTTTCGATAATGGCATGTGGCAAGAAACCCGGCCCAGGCCTCACACATGGGCCTACAACCCAACCTAAAAGCTCATGAGCCTAAATAGACTTAGGATACATTTTTTTGGGTTTCTTATGGTATCTTCAACCCGGCAGGATGATGACTAATCTGTTGCGGATTAGAACTCCATTTAAGAATTTGTCGCTAGCTATTGAGTTGCTGCATGCATAATGGGATATTCGAACTCTCGACATTTACTTAAGTAGAAACTAACTACCGGACCAACTCATCAGTTTTGTTAGATCTAGGGTTCATTACCCACCAAAGTTTGTGAAAAATATAAGTGGACCTAAAATAGATACAAATAAGGGGCTAAAGTCCAATAAGAACCCAAACATGTTAAATTAGGTTTCTAGTTAATTAAAAAAAAAAAAAAAAAAACAATAGTTGGGATATGCAATTCTCTTTACAAATTGAATAATTCTATTTGTACACCAAAATCAGCTACCAAATCAGCCATCAGTGTATAATACATATTGAAATATAAAATACATGTATAGTTTAACTTATTTTTAGTGTGTATTTATTATTTCAATATGCATTCCTAATTTTGATGTACATCTAATCTAATCCTTATAAATTATATATTAATGGAAGTCTTAATTGGCTGCCATAGTAATAGGAAACACTCTTTAATTGACATTATTATTGTCGGCAATTCTTTATGCAGAATTGTTCTAGAAACCTTACAGCTAACACGTACTAACGTATTTGTTTCTGTAGCACTTCAATTAATGATTTATGAATGCACCATACAAACATTGAATGCATGCCCAAAAGTTCTTGCTAATAATAATGCATTATTATATTTATTTTATATATATTTAGATTCTAAATTGAATGCAATAGACAAAGTATGTGAAGAAAAGAATTATAAAAAGTTTAGTAGGTGTATGTGGGAAAGTGTGCTTTGGAGATAGATGGGGAAGAATAGAATTTTTCATGGAGATGCAAAAGGAGTGGTATCAAAGAAAAGGATGGAACACCTTGCTTTACCCAATTCCGGAAGCAACCAAAATTAAACAATTTTAATTATTTTTTTCAAAAAAAGAAAAATAAGAATTGAACATTCTACAGATTCAGTGGATCTAAAAATATTTTCATAGGAATTAAAATTTGACTTCTCCAAATTAAACTACAGATTAAAAAAAGGATAACTAGCTAGTTAACTGCATATATAAGCTAGGTTTGTTTTTGGTTTATTGGTTTTATTAATTAAAAAGTAATTGCATTGGTAAAAGCATAATTAATTGTCTTGAATCAGAAAAGTAATAATTTATTACTTGATCTCAAGTCAAAGTCTCACTATACAAGCAATCAAGGAGTTCAGATCACAAGGATAAACCCCAAACTGGGGCTGCTCTATAACTACATATAAACTTTCCATTAAAAAATTAAATTAATATCAGAAAAAGTGGCTAGTTGCTTCAGGTCCATGCAGACAGGTATTTACTAAGATAGTAGTCAAAATATAAAAAAAAAAAATATAGTACATTATATTATGTTACGAACTATATATAAATCAAAATATTTTATATGTAGTAGAAGAATATGTATTATAGATTCCTAAAATTGGAATGTAAAATATTTGTTATATGTTTAAACAATAATATAAAATTATTCACACATGCATTTGTTTGTTCTATATTTCTACATTAGTAAAAATGATCAATTTTAATATTATTTACTATTTTAAAATTATTATAAATATTCTTTCTAACATTATTTTTTTGTGCACATGAAACTTAGATTTAAAGAAGCTAAGTATAGAAAATTTTAGTGAAATATACCCAATAATATTATTATACATGTGTGTGGAAAGTGTTATAGAAGAAATGTGAATATATGCATACAAACACACACACATGTTACTATAATGGTGCCGGGATTTTAGGTATAAAATGTTGGCATTCATTCATTTTTGAAGTAAACAACACCACATGATGAACACTTAGGAAAACGTTGTAATAAACATTAAATAAGGCGATTATTAAGGGAAAAATTGTGTTTGACATATGGTCAAAGTCTTTTTCAAAAATAATATTAAGGAATCGTTGATTGATGTTTAAGTTAAATAAATAAATTGGTAATATATAGAGTACTTAATTATATATAAACATTAGGGACAAACATAAAGAACTTATTGGGATCGAAGTTGTAATTAGTTAATATATATCAAGCTCTTTCATTAGTTTGGTGGATCTTAATTTAAAGTAACCATTTATTATGATGTGATAGAAAAAAAAATCATGGGAGTATGTATGACAACAGATCAGAGTTTACATGTAGTGATGAATTAAGTTAAATAATTATTTTTGCAATGTTACTATTTATATAATTTTGTATTTGTATATAATTCTTTTCAATTATATTATTAAAGCATAATACATTTTATAAATATTTGGCTAAATTTAATACATGACAATGACATAAATCTAAAAGAAAGAGATCAGAATCACGCATACACTTCAATCAAAAATTCATTATATTATTATGGATTGAAATAATTGATTATTCGTATTATTGGATGAACCAATAATTGAGAAGAATCAAAACTCAATTATTTTTTAATTGCATGGAGTTAATATGTGAAATTATAGTGCTAATTTTAGAAAGGAGGAGTTGAGTTTTGATTCTAATTCTAAAATCTAAGTCTTTAGATGCCAAAAATGATTACTAAAATAAAGTTGTCTAAAAAAGCATTTGAGGTTGGCGGAAACTGATTTTCTAATATGCTTCTTTAGTTATCACCTTTAAAAAATTTAACATAAAACAATAATAATAATAATAATAATAATAATAATAATAATAATAATAATATATTTTATTTTTAAAAAAAAATAAATGTACCTTTTGTAAAAAAAATTAAAATATATATATATTAAAAAAAAAGAGAGTAATAAAAAAAATGAAGTGAAAAAATGCTAAGATGGGAAATGGTGAAATGAGAATAAACTAACCTTGCTGGGGATTGTGCGGCCATGGAAGACAGAGGTTTGAGCGAAGGTTCCATTGAAAGAAGGTAAAGGATGGACATAGATGGAGTAGAATCGTTGATCAATGCCTTTGAAGAATCTGTCCCAAAGAGGAGACAATGGCAATGGCCCTTTTGTCAAGAACATGAATGCAACCTTTGGTGTGTAATTGAATGGTGTCTTTTGGATTCTTGGAGTAATTGAAGCTCTCCATAGCAACTCTTCCTCCTTCATGTCATGCATGGCCTTTCTTGGTGCCTTCAAGAACTCTCTCAACCCAATTCTTGTTGTGTTCTTGTTCTTATTATTGACTACTCCTACTACTACCCTTTTCTTCTTATTATTAATCACCAATGATGAATTATTATTCATGGAAAGTTTGTTGGTTGAGATTTGATGATGAGGTGGTGGTGGTGGAGATGGAGAAGGAAGAGGTTGAGATTGTTGTTTGAGAGGAAGAAAGTGTTGTAGTTGGAAAGTAGGGTTGTTGAGGGAGAAATTGAAAGTGCTTTTGAGGCATAAAGTGAGTGTGATTCCAATGAGTAAGCCAAAGCCAAACACAAGAACATAGGAGAAGAAGTTTAGCAGATACATTTGTTGGTGAGAACTAGTATTGTTCAAATGTTGTTGTTGTTCGTTCTTGTTATTCTTCTTCATCATCATTGTCATTATTTGGCAATGATAATATATGTATGAATCAATGAATGAATAATTCTCTCTTCTTCTTGTTATTAGGTGTGATGATGAAGAGAGATTTTAGGATTTAGGAGAAGAAGATTATGGATTTTGGTATGTACAAGTGATGCTAGGAAATGATGGAGTTGTGATTATTAATATTATTATTATTATACATATAGAATGTGTGAGAGAGGGAGAGGGAGAGAGAGAGAGAACAGAGCATCTATGAAGATTGAAGAATGAAGCCTAACTCATGACTCAAAAAGAGAGAGAGATACTTTGATTGGTCACACGATTGACAACTCACAATTCAACTATTCCTATGTAACAACACCAATATTAAATAGTTAATAACAATAAGGACTTTTTAACATAAATAAAATAAAAAAATAAATGGTTAAATTATTTTTTTCAAATATATTTCATAATACATGTGTCTTGTTTTTTCATTTGTACATTGTTTTAGAGTAATAATAGGTAAAGCTATGAAAGTTATTATATTTAGATTAATCTAATATTATGTATTTAATTTAATATCAATTTATAAATAAAAATAAAAATTATTATAAAAAAATTATAATTATTTATATGGTTAAAAAATTATGACTATTAAATATTTTTCTTATTTTAATATATTATTTATTAGAAATACAACGGCACTTTCTGTTAATACAAATGACACAAATTAGTGATCATATAATTTTCTTAATTTTAAGTATCCATAGTATTTTTTGGGAAAAAATGCTATGTACAAAAAAAAATCAATCATCAATTAATTAATATATATTCGTATATAAATACAAGTATTATTTAATTAAATTTTTAATATATATATATATATATATATATATATATATATATATATATATATAATATTTT
>JASCZI010241717.1:60129-70148 GCA_036250425.1 Stylosanthes scabra
ATTAAAATAAAAAAGTTAAAAATCTTATCTGGAACGAATTTAAGTGTGAAACTTGGAGATGTTTATATATATAACAAATTAAAAAGTGTTTTGAAAATTTAGAAGCAATGAACATAAAGTGTGCATGGCACACTAGCACAGTTATTGAGTAATAGTTAAGGAGCACGTGTTATGTTGGTGTTTGTTAGAAAAATCAAGTGATTATATATATTGGTCCTAGTTTGCATCATTAACAAGGGACAAGTAACTCTAAAAATTGTACAACAAAAAAGAAAAACAGAACTCTAAAAATGAAGTCAACGGAATAATCGCTCTATTGTCCAGAGATAAAAAGTGAGATTAACCTTATTTTAATTTGTTTTATTTATCTTAAATATTTTCACGGAAAAGGTTGGTCAAAAATAAATTGGAAATCCGCGTTTGCACACTAAAGCACTTTTTTATTGGACAGTGCCAAACATGGATAAACTTAATTAATAACTTAATTTGGAAATCAGCCATGATGAAGTTAAAATTAACAGATCTTGGAATTCAAGAACTTTTTAATTAGTTTGTACTACGTACCCCACAATTTACAAAGACAAGAAATAAGCAATCATAGAAGTTTCTATATTACTCACTATTAATTGGTACTCAACATTCCAAACCAGAAATACTAGGCTGCTAATAAAATTTCAGTCAATATCAACTAATAATTTAAATTAAATATTTTATTTCTTTAAGTTTCGGATATTCTATTTCTACGTTTCGGATGTTCTATTTCTAAAGTTGTTTAATAGTTACTTTAAGTTTCGGATGTTTTATGACTTTTATTGTGAACGTGCTATTAATAATGGGTATAAATATTCTATTTTTTGTTAGTTGATTTATTGATTTGAAAATTATTGGTTACTTATATTTTTCCATCCAACAAACACATCTAGAAAGTTGGACCTCTTATATATGGAGTATTACTATTAAGCACTTCTTCTAAGATTTATCAAGTTTTTTCAGTAATATTTGGAAGACACTTATTAAAATTATTTTTATTTAATTTATATTCATAATTTTATATATATAATGTTCATAAATTAATTAAAAAATATATAAACGATTATATTTTTAATATATCTTCTTAAGGAAGAACTTCTTTTAAATTTGTATCAAATTTTTTTTATATATATCTTTTTAATTTGTTTTATACTGAATTTTTTTTATTAGACTCTAATAAACTTTTAGGTTATAAAAATTTTGATATTACCTCGTCAAACCACTTTTATAAAAAATTTAAGTCGATATTGAAGCATAAAGGTTTTATATGGCCTCATCAATTTGGTTGAACAGAAAGCCTAATGAGGTTAATTATTATATAAATTTAAATTTAAATCTCTTTGTAGGTGGGTGGTCTTATCGAGAAATTATTAGGTGTTCTGATACAATTCATATTTCTTGTTCTCTCCTATTAAATTATGCCACATGCACAATATTCAATTAATTTAAAATTAATAAAAATAGAAACCACAATATATATTAATTACATTAATATATTTTTTCTCTTTCCAACTCTTCTCTTTCATGAACTTCTCTCTTTTAATTTTTCTAAATCACAATATTAATTACAATAACATATTTTCTCTTTCCAACTCTTTATCTCTCTTATAAGCTTCTTTCTTAATTTTTTTATATTTGACTCATAACTATATTTTCAAAATATTCACCTTCATTTTATCAACACACAACACAATTCATTTTAGATTTTTTATTTTTCATTTCATTTAATATTATATTAAAATTATATTTTATATGTTTAGTTTTTATTTTGATTATTTCTAAATTATTTATTCATTAACAAGAAAAAATTGTTTGAATATTGCCAATATACCATATGATTATAGTCATGAAAAAATTCTAATTCTATTCCTTATTTATTACTCTAAAACTATTTAAAGTGGGTTATTGTCATATTCCTTTTTTAACATTTTAATTTTAAAAGTATATTATTAGATGAATAAAGAATTTAAGTACTCAATTCAAAATACTTGCGATTAATCTTCCAAAAAAATAATTATTTTTGGAAGTAATGTATTAAAAACTCATGCTAAAAATTATATAAAAACAGAAGAAATATAAAATTTGAGTTTTTCCGTAATTCCAACAATTTAGAAATAACAGTTTAAACATTATTTTGGATTGATAAATAAATAATTTTAAAATAATAAAAAATAAGAATTAAATTATTAAAATATTTAACACATTATTAAGTTATTTAAAAAATAAAAAATAAATAATAATTTGTGTTCATAATAGCATACAAAGAATAATTAGAAATTAAAAGAAAGAAGTTTATGAGAGAGAAGAGTTGGAGAGAGAAAGAACATGTTAGTGTAATTAATGTTATGATTTTAATTATTATTAATTTTAAATTTTAAATTCTTAAATTAATTAAATATTGTGTATATGGCACAATTTAATTAGGGAGAATAAGAAATATGAGTTCCACTGAGAGCAACTAATAATTTCTCGGCTAAAACGAGTAGTAAAATAGTAAAAGGATAATATAATATATAATTTTTTTGGCATATATACTTTTTTTTTATTTACTCTATATAGTTGGTTAGACACTCAAGTTATATATTGATATCATACTATATATTATAGCTTATTAAACATATGATTGGCAGATTGGGACCTTGAACAATTATAGATGCCATATTAATTAAGTGCTTCTTTCTTTGCATGGAGATCCTTATGAAAAACTCTGCGTAACCTTTCCCCACAGGGCTCATCAATTATTATATGAAAATTATATAAACCTAATTTCTCAATATAAGGCCTAAATTAAGCACATACAATTATTCGAGTAGGTAATATATGTGGCTTTATACAATTTTGATCACGATATCTTATGAAGATTTGTTTTTCTATTTATTCTTGATCTTAAAAAAAGTGTGGCTTTATTTTGAAGGGAAAATTTTCATTTGTATAATTTTTACTAAGTTGTTTGACAATTTAATTTTTTTTTTCCTTCAAACTTTACTATACTGTTTGGAAATAAATAACCATTTAAGTCTTAAAATTAGTTAAGTGTAATAAGGACTATGTATACAAATAATATCAATACGTTATAACCAATTTAATTTGGGTTAATTTAGACTTTAGTAATTAGCTTATTAATCCTATTAAACAAATATCAAATTTGAATTTCATTTTATACATACAATTCATTGATCAAATTCTTATAAATAAAAAATTATTTCGTGACTTTCATATAAAGATATTTTGAATGGCATAAAAAAGGATCCTACATGAAGGTAAAGTATATGTTGTCAGTGTTGATCTAGGCACTAGGCCTCGACCTAAAATCCAAAGCTTTAGTTTCCTTTTACATTTACATATATACTTTATATATATAGTAATACTAATAATCCTATGTTTTAATTAAAAAAATGATATAGTAATCCTTTGGAGTCACTTTTCCCCCATTCTCCCTACAACATAATGAAATTTTCTAAAAGGATAAGGCATCTATCTATATTGATATGGTCCCCTATGTTATCTACTTTTTACATACGACACAACTATGTAAAAAATGTCACATAGCTTTCATATCACAATAGTTAACTAATAATAATAATAATAATTAGATAAATACAAGGAAGGAAAAGTTAGGTTGATGATTAATTTGAAGGTTAGATGATGTTGAAAGGGATGAATAAGAATTAATGAAGGGAGGAGGAATGTGTTATGTAAAGGCAAAATAGGTTTGGGGTTAGAAAGGCATGGGTATGGCAAGTGCCAACTAAGCCATGCCACACTCTTCCCTCGTGCCACCCTTGTGCCCTTCTAACTTCTTTAACTCTCTTTCTTTCCTTCTCCAAACACAACGTTTTCAAACTCTATGATATTGACTATATATACGTATTAATTATTTAGTTTTGATTAATCAAATTTAATAAGTAATTTATTTTTATACTAAATAAAATATTATTTCGATGTTAAATAGTATAAAAATTTGCACATAAATAAAATTATATTTGACATTGAAATAATTTTCTAGTTAAGATAGAAATAAATAATTTAATTGGACTTAATTGGCCAAAATCACTTGTTCACATAGACTTATTGATGATTTATTACATCATAAATTTGTAATTGTTAATTTCAAACCCACGAGAAAAAATAAAAAGAAAAAAGTTGAAGAAGAAATATTCATATGTTCTATTCATACTTCTTTTTCTTTTTCTTCTTAATGTGTATTGGACAAACTGTTTTATTCCTTTTTGCTCTTGTTCTTATTCTGAATATTATCCATTTGCATTGTTCAGGGTGTTATTAGGAAATCATGATCATTACTTATCTAATTAAACATTTGGGATTAGGGTTAATTAGAGATAAGAAAATAGTTGTGTGTACGGTGAATGAATATTTATGGGAAGCCAATCCAGTTCAATTCCTAATTAAAAGCATTCCGGTCAGTAATCGGCGAAAAATCGAAAAACTTGTCAAAAATAAGATTTTATTAAACCAATATATACAACGTTGTTTTGGATTTGAAAAACTAAAAATACAAACAAAATCATAATTAAATTACGGTAATAATACTATTTGTATATCTATTTTAACCAATCAAATTCAACTAAATCATTTATTTTTATGTTAAATAGAAGATTATTTTGGTGTCAAATAACATATAAAATAACACCGAAATAATGTTTAATTAAATTTTTTGATATAAAACAAATAATTTAGTTGAATTTAATTAGATAAAATAAATGAGCGTACACCTTAAATTATTGATTAAATTAACCCATGACCAATATGTATAAAACAATTAATTTTTTTTATGACATATAACTTTTAACCATTATTAATAAAAAAATCTTTATTTTAGAAAATTAAATTCTACGAGTTATTTGTGAGATCATATGTTATAAATATAAATTTAAAATTGAATATAAAATTTGTCATTTCAATTTATATTTTATATTATTTTTAATTATTTTATATACACATAATAATATTTTATTAATATATATTAAAATAATAATTTTTTTCTTTGGTCACAAAAAATTAAGGTGATACTGTTTTGCTTTAAAGAAAACCAATTTTATATTATCTATCAGATTTCAGTTTCAAATCAATTCTCACTTTAATAGTTAAAAAAAAAAAAATCTAGACGGAAATATGTACTATATTAGCGTCTGCATGAAAAAAACTCAAAAAAAGTCATGTTTTGGTGGAATCAATAATCATACAACCCTATTTTGATTAGGTTTTCTTTTTTTTTATTCCCCCATTTTTGTCTTATAGTGTGTCTTAAATTTCTCAATCGTGACGAAGTGATGAAAGGATAATTGCATTTCAACATCTTTCATTAGTTCCTTCTAAAATATATATGAATTCCGTTCATGTGTGTTCTAAAAATATATTTGATAAAAATGATTGGAAAGTTGAAAATTTAAAGGTTTTTGTTAATTTGTATTTTAAGTACATATTTTAAGAATATTATATAAAACATTCTACTAAAAGTTATTAAAAGTATAATCTTTTTTATATTTTTAATATTAAATACATAAAAATTTAAATTTTATATATTTTAGAATTTGTCCTTAGATTACAAGCTAAAATTATTAAAGTATTTACTTTGATAGTAACTAACGTTCGGTGTATTTTACATAGCAAAAAGTAAAAAATAATTATACAAAAAACTTCAATCACAAATTAACCACCATGAATTTGTGTATATTATTTAATTATTTATATATAGTAATTGACATATTTTCTAATTAAATAATTAATTATTAAAATAATAAAATATACTATAATAAAATATCAAATCTGAAATAGAAAAACAATCTAACTTTATTTCCAGTAGTATAAAAAATATAGTGATTTGAGTTATATATCATAAATAAAACATGATATAAGTTAGTAAAAATGCTTAAATTTTTTATCGATATTCTTATACATTTTCTAATCAATTACTATTCTTATAAAAGTACACATTATATTAAAAATCTATATCTCTGTTTATTTAATTGTCTATTCTATTTGTTGATATGATAACATTAAAATTTAATTTACCTAATCTTTTCCTGCAACCAAGAAGACATTTAAACTATAGTACACTTTTTCCCCTTCAAATTACAATATTTATAATCATTATTCTTGATAATCACAA
Organism: Stylosanthes scabra; assembly: GCA_036250425.1. Classification (NCBI taxonomy): domain Eukaryota; kingdom Viridiplantae; phylum Streptophyta; class Magnoliopsida; order Fabales; family Fabaceae; genus Stylosanthes; species Stylosanthes scabra. The sequence continues at coordinate 66,290 of JASCZI010241717.1, forward strand.
CATGATAATTTCTTTGATTTGCACAAAATAATGTTATCAATTTGTCACTTTCTTATCTTTGAAAATAGTCTTTGAAATTTGAAGAGTCACATTATAATGGACTACAATGACCCTAGTCTCATTGCAAAAGTTTTTTATTACTTTGCTATTCAATTTAATTTGAATTATTCTAGGTTAAGTAGTTAATACATCGTTAATATAAAATATACGTTGAAATATAAAATATATATTAAAATAATTTAAATAATATGTATACTTTTATATAAATACTTAATAGATTATTTAATAGCTGAATTTTAGTGTATAAATAATAATATTTGATTTAGTTTATATTTATGCATTTATGTATGATAAGAATAATAATAATGATGTATAGTAGTATTTTCTTATTTCTTATACTTCCATTTAATCCATCTAATTTTTAAACAAGATTTGTTTAATATTTGGCATTTTAAAATAAAAAAAATAACTAGAGTGATGATTAAGAGAAAATATTACACATATAAATAAAGATATGAATAGTAGAATATTTTTGCCCCTAACATTTCATTATTACTATTATTATTATTATTATTATTATTATTAATTGAGAACTTATAGGGTACATATGAAAATGCTATAAATATAGATTTTATTTAAAAAATATGAAAATTTATATCTATATATTACTTTAATTTTTATCTAATATAAAATGTAAAATTTATATTATAAAATAATTTTTTTATATCTATAGCAATTTCTATTTCTTAATTTGCTCAGACTAAAATGCCTCCAATTTATTTAGCATCTATAGTATAGTAGTAGTATCTTTTTAACTTTAGTTACTTTTTTTTGAATAGCACAAGAGATTTGATCTTGATACACAACTGAAAGAAGAAATCCTATAAGCATCTTAGTACCTTTCAAAATTGACCACAAAGAAATCAACAAAGAAAATTAAGCAAATGACATGATCATCCTACGTGGCAAATCAGATCCACGTGGCAAGGGCACAGGCATATAAATAACAAACGTCATCATGTCCTTCGCACGTTGTCTTATCGAACAAACCAAACACCCCTTTGCAAATTCTTCTCTCTTCTCTCTACTCTTCTCTTCTTCAACCAAAAAAAAAAAAAATGTTATAATAAAAATAAAATAAAATAATACAATATATCTGCACAGAGGAAAAAATTGAATAAATAAATAAAGCAAAACAAAAGTTAGATAGAAAAATAGAGAAGATTTTCCGGGAAAATTCGAGTTTCCGAGAAAGTGCGAGAAAATTGGATAGAGAGTGGGGGAAGGGAAAGAGGGATGGCGACGCCGTTAACGGGGGTGCAGCACCTGGAGGGAGTGGCGGTGCTGCCGAATCGCGTGAGCAAGGTGGAATCTTCCAATGGCAGCGCATTCAACGGTTCTTCGCAATTGGAGTCTCCAATTTTGATATTCTCGTTCTTCCACAAGGCGATTAGGAACGAGCTCGATGCTTTGCACCGATCGGCCATGGCGTTCGCCACCGGTGATGGTGACCGCTCCGAGCTCCGGCCGCTCTCCGAACGGTACCATTTCATCAGATCGATGTACAGGCACCACTCCAATGCTGAGGATGAGGTTCGCCACTTTCTGAATTTTTGTTCTTTTTTATTTCCTTTTCTGAAAGTGTGTTGAGAACTGTTGTAGAAGAAACATGGAGATATTGAATAGGGTTAAGAACAGTTGAGTTTCAGTGAAAATATTTATTTATTTTTTGTTTTAATTTTTTTTTGAAAGATTGAAGTTTATTATTGGATATGCAAGGTCTTAATAAGATGATTCCCTTCATAGGGTTTTATTCTCAATGAAGAATTTTGCTTTTTTATTTTGTTCTTTTTATTTGTTATTTTTTAACTTGCTCAATGAAGAATGTTAGTTACAATCACTTCTAATTTCTATTAGGCTCTTGTTGATTTATATGTTGCGTGTGGATAAATTAAGTTGCGGCTCCTTAGTTTGTGCCTTCATGGGTTTATAAGAACAGTGAGCTGTTGTTTATTACTAAATAGTAGTAAATAGTTGTAATTATATTGGTTGTGTGCTGATTCCTGAGTTAAGACTGAATTGAGATTTTGTATCAAAGAAACTTAATCTAGTTTGTGATACATGATTACATTTCTATTTGATTTGAAGTGATTGCTCTATCTCCAAAACACACAAATTTTGGTGGTATTATGGATATGAAAGGCATTTGGGTTGGTCTTGCAATTCATTTGTTCAAATAAGTTGGATGGCAATCTTTGGGCATTGTCACTTTTGGATTTAAATATTCAGGGCATTCTTTTGCATTTGGTTTATCATTTATCTACAGTGGTATACTGCTATATTCTATTGATATCTTCTTCGTGGAGTTTAATGACTGTTTTTCTATGATGTTGATCCTTTATACGTGCTATGTACTTCCCCAAATTGATGTTTCATGAGTTTGGCTTTATAGCTCCTGCCTTTCTGCTACAATCGAACATTCTGAGGGAAATCTATTCTGGAATGTAGGTGATTTTTCCAGCTTTAGACATACGTGTGAAGAATGTAGCACAGACGTATTCTCTTGAACACAAGGGGGAAAGCAATCTTTTTGATCATCTATTTGAGCTCTTAAATTCTTCAACCCATAATGATGAAAGTTTTCCAAGGGAGTTAGCATCGTGCACAGGAGCTTTACACACATCAGTTAGTCAACACTTAGCTAAGGAAGAAGAGCAGGTACATATCCACTTTGACTCTTCTACTGAGATAAATGCGTGGTTGACACTTCACATATTCTTTGTTTTTCCCCTTTTTTTCCCCTTTATTTTTGCTCTCAACAACTATAAGCTAAAGGTACTATTATTTACTGACAGGTTATTGCAGGCTAGATGCTACATACCATATGGTATAATTGTAAAGATTATATTTGTTCGATGTCTGTTGTCCAATTTGTGCTTTGCTTATTGAATGGGTTTAATATTCTTTAGTGACTACTTTTCTGAACCCAATCATGTTGATTTCAAGTTGTGATTCAGCATCAGTAGTATGACTTTTATTAGCATAAAACTAGTCACACATCATCTTTGATATAAGCAATAGCAGGACTACATGATTTTCCTTCTATAATGGCCATATACTTGTATACAAATACAAAATTTTCAATCTATAATAAATTAATAACCTCTAATACCCTTTATAGTAAAGAAAAGCATCTCTATATCATTGAAGACTAAATGTAGACCAGATCTCAATAGTTTGTTTTTATTTGACCTGAAACTACCATTTCGGAGAAAAACCAAAGCATGTATATCTGTCCATGTGATTGGGGTTGGGTTATAAACCAGAAAATTCAAACAGTTATCACCTTGGCATGTTTGCTTATGTTCAAGCCTGTCTCCCTTAAGGGGGTATGCACAATACAGGTATTTAACTTGTGAAATGGATGTGTGAGATTCATTTTGGAAATCACTGTCATATTTTAGAAGGCTATAAAATTCCCAGTTGATTATGGTGTTTACTTTTTATATTTTGTTGGATGATACTAGGTTTTTCCGCTGCTCATTGAGAAGTTCTCGCTGGAGGAACAAGCATCTTTAGTTTGGCAATTCCTTTGCAGCATTCCTGTGAATATGATGGCTGAATTTCTACCATGGCTTTCAACATCTATATCATCGGAAGAATCTCAGGATTTGCGGAAGTACTTGAACAAAATAGTGCCAGAGGAGACACTTCTTCAAAAGGTGTGATGTTAATGCTGTTTTAAAGTGTTATTATACATTTGATATGTCATGATAATGTATCTGATCATATTCTTGCTTATTGAAGGTTATTTACACATGGATGGAAGGGAGAAGTAGTGCTAACACAATTGAAAATT
>JASCZI010241717.1:92366-114289 GCA_036250425.1 Stylosanthes scabra
AAAAAATGTAGTAAATATTTACCATAGATAAAGGTATTAAGCAAAATTCAGTGTACATTTTTTCTCAGAAATATGCGTATTAGTCTATTACACAATGGTAGGCAGGTACTTATATAAATGTCATTAATACATCTGCCAAAACAGAAGAAAAGAAAAGTCAAGTAACCATAGAAGAAAAGGGTATTTTGAATTTATATAATTCGGTTGTTGTATTTTCATATTATTTGACTTCAATTGAATTAATTAAACAAACTAAACTTCTAGGAAAAAAAATTTTCTGAACGAATAGGTTGGGATAATACTCAAATTAATTATCTTTCAGTTACATAAACACTAATGCGAAATTTGAACAAATAACTAAATTGATAGAATTTTATAAACATATATCACCGTCATCCAATTAAATACTTGAGTGAGTGTGGATCATCCTGATGATAATATCGAAGGAATTGAATCACGCCTTATTCTTTTCTTTTTGGGTCGAGTTCATATGAACGATAAAAAGAATTTTAAATATGTCAAATGTCATATGTGTTGTCTATTAACATTTCACGTAGTTTATTATTAGCGAAAATTGTTAATAGAGCGACTAAGGACAAGCATTGTTAATTAGTAACATTTGAATGACTAATGTAATTAATAAAATATTTTATAGACAAATATAACTAAATATAACGAAAACGTTAAATATTTAATTATATTAATGTTCTTAATTATAAAATTAAATATAGTACAGAAATCTAATTAAAAAATGGTATATAAATCAAGAGTAACGAAATAATTTAACCAAATAAAAACTCAAATCCACAAATACCAACTAAATAAATAAATAATGATTTAAATAGTAAATAAATTGGTTTTTGAATGAGGTAAGGTGACATAAGATAAGCTTGAGGAAATAGATGAGTAGCAGTTGAGTTCTTAATTAAGTATTCATAGATTAAGCCACACGCAATTCATCCATTAAAACACACATTAGAGTTTACACAGACGCAAACGAACAACAAAACGCGCTAGCCTACCTACCCAACTTAACCGTACCCTGTTGACCGTTGACTCACAAAACTTTTGTAGTTTTTTCAGTTTTTGTTTTTGCAGCCTCACACAAAACGACGCCGTTTCAGGATGGGTTTCATCTCCATACTCTGCCCCTGCATGGACACCACTCGTCTCAGGGGACCTGCCGAATCCCCCCACGACCCCGGCGACGGTGACGCCGCTGACACCTTCGACCTCTTCTTCGGCCTCCACACCCTCCAGCTCGCCACCAATTTCTTCTCAGACCTCAACCAGCTTGGCCATGGAGGCTTTGGCCCTGTTTACAAGGTACTCAATTTTATTCATTTCTTTGCTCCTTTTTTGTTTATTAATTTTCAGCACCTTAACATTGTGTTTCTTGTTTCAATTTAGTTATGCCAGAATTTTGATTATCCTGCCATGTCAAGTTTAACTTACATCAATGACTGATTTGATAGCTTATTTTTATTTTAATTCCGAGAGCCTTTAACACGCGCCTCTTTCTATCGGCTTAAACTTTTAGGAGGAGTGACTTCACCATGAATTGATATTGGTGGTTAGTTATTGCTAATTTTGATCTACTTATGCTTTCTTGCAGGGCTTGATGCCTAATGGTCAAGTAGTAGCTGTTAAGAAGCTTTCATTACAATCAAGACAAGGAGTTAAAGAGTTTACCAACGAAGTCAAGCTGTTACTCAAAATTCAGCACAAAAACTTGGTTACTCTCCTTGGATGCTGTATAGAAGGACCTGAAAAGATGCTTGTTTATGAGTATCTGCCCAACAAAAGCCTTGATCACTTTCTCTTTGGTAACTCTTGATCAATAACTAATAACTGCAGACGAAGATTTGCATGTTTATCCTTGTTTTCCTTCTTGTTTTCAGATAAAACAAACTCTTCATCTCTGGACTGGACAACACGGTTTAATATAGTTACAGGAGTCGCGAGAGGACTTCTCTACCTGCACGAGGAGGCCCCGGAAAGAATAATTCACAGAGATATCAAAGCTAGCAATATATTACTTGACGAGAGGCTAAATCCAAAAATTTCGGACTTCGGTTTGGCAAGGCTGTTTCCTGGAGATGATACTCATGTCCAGACATTCAGGATTTCCGGTACACAGTGAGTAGATTCTATGCTCGTCTTCGTCTGTTATTCTGGTTCAGGCATCCTTTTGTGGCTTTTACATTTGATGAATGCAGTGGTTACATGGCTCCTGAATATGCAATGCGCGGATATCTATCGGTGAAGACAGATGTCTTCAGTTTTGGGATCTTGGTGCTGGAATTAATTAGTGGGAGGAAAAATCACGACGTGCAGTTCGGTGCAGAAAAGGCTGATCTCTTGAACTATGTAAGTTGACCATATGAAACATGAATGCAAATTATAGTATGGACTTATTATTAGCTCTTGAACTATGATTTTTGTAACAAATAAGCAGTATGTATATTAAAAGGATTACAAAATCATCAGGGAAGTGCATTCAAGTTGTGATTCTTGTTCATTATGTTCACCTAGAATAGTGACCAAACTGGAATTTTTCTGCATAAATTCTTTTCACAGTTTTCCTTCTACAGGATGATTAGAGTCTTGTTGTAAATAGCAGCCCTCTTTAACCATATGGGTAAGGCTATCTACCCTACAATTCTGGGATTTGGGAACAACTAGACCTCCTTTATCTCAAATTTATTTAGTGGACAGAATTATGCAGTTCATGGGATCTGAGGTATAGTGGTATACAAAAATTTCTTTTGCTCATGCTAGTGCTCCTTTTTTTTTCCGTATATTTGATCTTCCCCTTGACAAACCAAATTTGCTTCTTTGCCATGGAAATAGTTGACTCCAAAAGTTAACATATTAGAGATCATGAAGGTATGCCTTTTACAGACACAAAGGAATCATGCATTGACATGTTAAAGCATGAAACATTGTTTTAATGTCAACTGGTTAATAGAATGTGTTTTATGGAATTGATATGTAGATTAGATATTTGTTTATTGGCTTATATAGGTATTTTATTTAACAAGAGCTTCAAAGCATAATAAACACTATCCATCTAGCAATACTATGTTACTTTTCATTTCAAACTCTTCAATACCTTTACTGTATTTGTAGGCATGGATACTTTATCAGGAAGGGAAAATTATGGATTTGGTTGACCAAACTCTTGGCAAATACAACCCTGATGAGGCAGCAATGTGCATTCAGCTTGGTTTGTTGTGCTGTCAAGCAAGTATAGTAGATAGGCCTGACATGAATTCGGTTCATCTCATGCTTTCAAGTGATTCTTTCACATTGCCAATACCAGGTAAACCCGGAATCCAAGGCCGTGTCGGACGTTGGACCACGACCACCACCGCTGCTTTTACCAATACTAATGCTAGTAGTGTAACCAAGGCTTTAGGAGGTAGTAGGGCTTCAGGATCTAGTAATTATCTGGAGGATTTTTCTAGGAATTCTATCTCCACTTCTTCTTTTGATGAAGGCAGGTGAGTTTGGTGTAAACAGTTACTTAGAGCTTATTCTTTTATAGCATGATATTTAAACTAGTACTAGTACAGATATAAGTCTGATCTTGTACTAAAGAATATTAACATTGAGGCCTTCTTCTATGCTGCTTTGAGCATTTTGCCAGTGATAAAGGCAGTAAGGCACTTTTCAATATTTCATTAATAACAAGCTTGTTGAGGTTGTACCTCCAGTGAAGGCTTTATCTTCATATTTTAACTTGCATGGCTAATTTTTTCTTTTCTTTCCACAAAACCTACTTATAGCATTCCTTCCATTCCAAAGCACAACTCATTAAAACAGAGAATCGATTTTAAATTAACGAGAAGAAAAAATATTCAGATCCTACATTGACCAGAATCCGGTAATAGTACTTTCTCAACAATACTAATTGAAACCCTGAAAAACCAACTTCAACAAAATTTTAACCAGCATCCACCATGTACCATTGATTAAGAAATTCAAAACTAATAATAAAGGCAGAATCTAAGCCTCTTGTGCAGGGTAATCAAACACCACATCTTTGCCAGAAAGCTTCCTGTATACTGCAGCAAAAGTCTCCAACTTGTACTCAGTGTTGTTTCGTTCCTTGGGGTCCAAGAAAACCTATATTCAAAATAGACAATTCAATGAGAAAAATGTATAGACTCTTCCTTTTTCAAATAAAAGATTGCATTCATTTGCAGGTTTTAACCAAAAAATTTACCTTCATGATTGTGGACCCATCCACACGATACCTAACACGCTTCCCAACGATCTCAGCAGGCAACACAATATCCTCAAGCATTGCCTCGTGCACAGCAGTGAGTGTACGGTTGCGGGGGCGCTGTACTGCGGATCCTTTCTTTGGTGGCCTCAATATCCTACGGGTGGCAATGAAGACTACATCCTACAATTTCAAATAAAATCCAGAAAAAATAATTATCACCCCAAAAGGAAACCAAAAAAATTAGAAAAGGAGCTATAACATAAACAGAACAACTAATGTTATTATTATTGTATAATTTCACTAACTGCAATATGTTTACGCCTAAATTCAGCTTCTCAACATTACATGACCAGAAATCTAGAACTGTTCTGAGGGCTAAAGTAATGAATATGAAGATTAAAAGAAACAGAATATTAAACAAAATTCAAAATGAGTAAAACTGTGTGGAGAAGCAGTGAAAGGAATGGACAACAATTTCATCAAGGGACAGGAAGCTGATTAAAAAAAAAACATATCATGAATCTTCCAAAACAAAGATGTTGGCTGTGTACCTTGCCACTGAACTTCTTCTCAAGCTCTCTAACAAGCCTAACATGAATCTTGCGGAAACCTTTCCTTAATCTGAAGGGAACATGGATAACAACAGCCTTTCGCCCCCCAGAAACATCAACTTGGCTGCATACCAGAAGATGTGATATAAATCAACACAAAAACATAACTCTACCTCATGCAAAAACTCCCTAAAAATTCAGATACTTACACAGCTGAATTTATGTATAAATCTTTCAGTTCACTTTTCAGTTCAGTATTGGTGTTTTCAAGATCAAACAAAGCCTACAACAATAAAAGTTGAATAAAAGATTAATCCTTGATAAACTAAAACTGACAAGCAGCAGCATCGACAGCATATTTGTAAAGAGAAATGAAACCTGTCCAACAGACTCTTCAAATTCAGTTGGCTCAACATCCTTATCTTTGTGGATCTTCCTCCTTGAAGTGTACATCTTTGCAACTGCATAAACATTAAAAAAAAAAAAAAATAGGAACTTTGTGAATCTGTGGCGCAAGGGTTCCAAATTCTATCAAAATAATTTCAATGTAAACATCTCCCAACAACCATGGCATAACAAATAATGCACACTAGATGCTAACGCATGGTTATAAAGACAATCATAAACGAAAGAAGAAAAGGCAAAGGAACTGTAATTGAAATCATTTATTATAAACCTTCAAAATCGCATTCAAAATAAAAAGTAACAAATTCATGGAATGTTCTTTCTTTCAAAAACGGGTGTTATCGGAATCAGGCTCAAAACTCACCTTGAGAAGAAGCTCCTGAAAGATCAGCGGCAAGGATGAGATAGTTTAAGCAGCTCACAGTGTAAACCCTAGTTTGAAGAATTTAGCACTATATTATAAAGGTAAAACCAACGACTGAGATTGGTTTTCTATACACATGGATGGACGGCTCCGATTTTGTGAGGAAAATGCTTAGCCCAACAATTTGCTTCTAAGCCCAAAATTAGCCAAGCCCAAATTTTAATATAAACCTTTTATATGTTTTATATATAATCAGTAGAAGGGATTTTTGGTTGAGATTTAGGCCCGTTGATTAAAAAAAAGATAGTGATATATTGTAAACAAAAAATATCACAGCTTGTTACTGTTTTTATCTTTCAACGTGGAAAGAAAATAACATTTTTTTATTTCTTTTTTGCAATAAAAAAAACGAAAAAGAAAGAAGAAGTCATTGTTTTTATTCTTCAACGCGGAAATAATATAACATTTTTTTGCCATGTTTTTGTTTCTTTGCAACAATGGAAACGAAGAGGAAGGGAAAGTGGGTGTTTTTATCCTTCAACTGCGTTCCGTTGCACATTTATTTCCTCTTCCTTCTGAGAAAAAAATGTTCTTTTATGGAAAAACAAAAAATAAAAACACTTCTACAAATATAGTTGTTCGTTTCTTTTCACAATTGTTGCTTTTGTTTTTAGGTACAACTACGAGGTTCAGGTCATGGTCTACGATGGAATTGATATGTCACACTAACCTTCTTTGGGACACATACGTGATCCAGTTGTGTGGAAAAAATGCTACGAACCTACTGAAAGAGGTATATATCAGGATATCTCAATCCATTAGAGCAAAAGATTTTATTTTTTCAACTATGCATGCTCTGGGATAAACTATTCACATGTTACTTGCGAAAGAATTTGGATATCCTCTCGATTTGGACAACCTTATTGAAAAGAAGCTACTCTTTAAACTGAAGGTTAGGACGAACAAAGTTGAGAGGAAAGATAGGGTTTATACCCTTGCAACTATGTGCGAAGACAAGAAATTGGTAAATAAATACCTTCCCGAAGAGAACCCTTCCCAATCCACTACGAATGCCGTTGTAAGTTTGTCCAGGAAGGCGAGGTAAATAAATAAATGCTTGACCATGAAACTTGAATATCTATTTTGCCGTTAACAAATTCAGTAGAAGGCTGTCCAGGAAGGTGAAGTTTCAAATAATTGAAGATGAAAACTAACCCAAAACCGGTTTTTGCTGCAAAACATGCTTTGTTTTATAATTATGAACCACTTAGATTCTCATTCACCTTTATTCTGGTCAAGCATTTTTTGTTGGCAATGTTGTGAATCTCATAAACTTATCATTTTGTTTTGTGAACGTGCTGAGTTCTGAGATATGATTGAGTTATGCAATTGTTTTTTGCCTAGAACTCTTATTATTAATTGACAGGGTTCGCTTCATATTATGAAGAGAAACTAATGAAATATTATCAAGTAGCAATTTATGTCTCTCTCTCCGAAATTTCAATGAAGTTCCACTTTGGATTCGATTTTGGTATCAAGTTGAGAAGCTGAGTAATCATGTTGGGGGATTCATCTCCTTTTTCTATTTTTTTTAAATATTTGGTTCAAAAATAATCAGGAGGAACTAAGTTCAGAAGGGAATACCTTCACCCCATCAGATATAGAAAGGGCATTGTCGAATTATGTTATAGGGAAGTCATCAACACCTCAATTGATTGAAGATCAAAAGACTAATCCAAAAAGGAACTCCAAAAGAAAAAGGAAAGACTGACACTATAGCCTATAAAAAATATCATCAAGTAGCAATTTGGAGTTCACAGTTGATATAGGGTAATTTTTAATTGGTGAATGCTACTTAACCCTTTCTAAATTAGAGGGTAACTTACCCTCTATGACTTGTTTGAATCTCATTGGTTCAAGAGTGGTTAAGTATAGTCAACTTTATTAATTCTCTATCTTACTCTAATTTTACTAACACAACCTATTAATTACAGTTGGACCTCTTTTGTAATTAATAAATAGTTTTATATAAACCTGTAATTTTTTTTTTCACAACCCATAATTTTTTTTATTTTAAAATAAAATAGAAACGTGTGATTGTTGTTAGTTATTTTCTGTCGAAGAACAAAATCATATCCTCCTTTAATTTGGAGCTCACAGTTGATATAGGGTATTTTTAATTAGGTTATTAACGTAAATTTTGAATTCATATGTGATGTGTTTTCAAAATTTGAGTTTGTAAATAGCTTCAGTTTCCGCTTAACTATCTACTTATATGGTCCTATGCAATCATGGTAGAAAAAAAGTTTAGCAGAATAACATTCAGTTAAGTATTATCATACCAAATGTTAATCATAACCTGTGAGTTATAAAATGTCTGCCAATGACACCTTTGACAAATTTCATCTCCATTTTGACAGAAACCTTTAAATATCCTTGAAAATAAGTTAGTTACCTCAATATACTTTTACATTATAATAACAAAATTAAAACAAGTGAAATAATGTAACTTTGTCTTATTTTTTAAGAAGTGCATCAATAAGAGTTACTCAAGGATGTCTTTACTTTGCACATCCAAGCCTAACCGGTTTCGGTATAATGAATCAGGTAATAAATTTGCGTATAGTTGTGATCTCTTTACTTTGCACATCCAAGCCTAACCAGCTTACCACTCACAAACTTTCCAACTAAGCATCAACTGTTGAAATGGAGAAACATGCTTTGTTGTGTTATTGTTAATCTTTAATTCAGTAGCCTAACTGATAGCATTTTATGTTGCAAACATGCGTGATTTTCTAGGTTCAATCCATGTCAAAGGAGCATACAACAGAATCATGCTCAATATGGCTTAGATTGGATGGAGCTTTTATAGTCCTCTACAAAGAAATTATGAAATAGTTTTGGACAAATAAAGTAATTTTGTTTTGCTCAGCGATGGATTCTGCCCTACAAGTTTATTTAATATGTAATGTTGGATAACATTTTTTTTTGAAGCTAAGCTGATAACTTAAATATTTCTAAATCTTTATTCCATAACTTAAACATTTCTAAATCTTTATAAGCTAATTAATAGTTTTTTATGTAGTCAAAGCTGAAAAACTAAAGTATTATGATATTTCCAAACTATCAGTCTATTCATTTTCGCTAATCTAAGAAAATTCACATCTTAATCTTAAGAGGGACAATTAAATACATTACAAAGCATACTTTCTATTATTAAGCATAGCACGCCCGTTAGAGCCATGGCAAGAATGTATCCACGCCATGCGTGGACAATAAACTAGTATATATATATATAACCAAGCTAGATATCTAGAGAACTTTCACCATCTCATGTAAACATCACTGAGCATTGCAATCATCATGATAAGGAATCCGGTGAGTTTTAGCATGAGTCTGCCATCTTTCAGGGTTTACCTTTTTATAGTAACTTTTCGTTTTGTTCCATATAGAAGTCAATATTTTGCATTATTGGTTTGGTAAATCTTATTATTCACTAATTGTCCCTTCTTTTCTTTTATCCACCGTGAAGATTGTACTGGTCCATTTCCGTTAAAGAAATTGAGCTTCGTGCATATGTTGCCGTGAAAAAAAAAAAAAATCAACAAATAACAAAGCTAAAAAAAAAAAATTCTACATACTCATCATTTTTAATTAATTTTAATTATCATTTAGTCATCAATATTAATAAGTATATATGATGCTAAATTACAAATTAAAGTGTAAAGAATTAATGACTAAAATAATGAGAAAAATAATAGCTAAAATAAATTAAAATGAATGATCTGCTAGTATTTCTCTTAAAAAAATTCTTTTTACATGATTAATAAGAATTCTTTTTGAATAATCCGTAGTTACGGTTCAATGAAATAAACCTCGCAAGATGTTACTGCCTATGTATATACAAACATTTTTTCACAGTTTGTTTTATATATTAGATAAAATCTAAACTTAAAATTTAAATGCATTCATATTATTTTTTTATTTAATATATATTGTGAAAAAATAAATTTGTCATATATAATAATATCTGAATTTTATCATTTAACACTAATTATTTACCATATTAATTTTATTTTAGCTTTTCAACGATTTATAAAATGTTATTTGACAGAAATTGATGAAATATTAAAGTGAATAAAAATTTCATCAATGATGTGTGAGAAAATAAAAATAAAGATATTTGAAATATTTATACAATTTGAAATTGAGGTATGCAATTTCATTAAAGATTTAGCAGTGATCAAAACATCATTAAAAGATTCAAAAGTAGAAAAAAAATAGATTATAAACCTGATAAAAACAAATAATGGAAAACAAATTCTCAAGTTAAAAAACTTATATTGTATTACAAAACTCATGATGAGTATGAATAATGGGGTATATGGAAATATTTTATAAGTTCAAGGCATTAATATTGGATAAAAAAATAGCAATAACATGAGCATGCAAGTAGAATGGTAGAACTAAATAATGATGATAAGGGCAAAATTACATTTTAAATATAAGTGTTGTTTTATGCAATACATATAAGGCAAAATGAGATATTTTTGTGCAGAATTTTATATTATGTTTTGTACTTTTTTCACTAATTAGGTCAATAAAAGAAATAAAAAATTATTTTTTAAAAAAATGAAGTTTTAAGAGAAGAATAAAATAAACATTTAGTTGGTGATTATTAACAAAATAATATTATTTTAAAATTATTTTAATTCCTATTTTTTAAATTTTATAATTTTAAAACTAAAACTTAATTTTTAAAAAATAAAATATTTTAAAATTATTTTATTTTCTATTTTTTAAACTTAGTTTTTGTTTGCTTGCCTTCTGGGCCTCAGGCCCCTTTTATCTACCAAAAAAATAAATAAATAAATAATCAAGCCCCAGAAAAAAAAAATCAAGCTGGTGTTAATAAAAAAAAAAACAAAAGTTGAATTGGTATTGTAATTAGCTTTCTAGTCCACTTAAATAAATATCGGGAGTTTGAATTCCGTCTTATGCACGAAGTAATCCAATGGCCAGCAGCAAGCCCTTAATTGGAGCTCCGATCTGCGAGAAATTAGTCATTGGTCTGATGAACTGAGAGATACCGAAAACTAAAAGCAACATTGTAAAACAAAAAAACTAAAGATAATGATATATTCAACCTGATGTTTTCAGTAGAAATAAAAAAGAAAAAATAGGAAGGTTTGAAATTATTTAATTAATTTAATTTTTGGTTGAACCACAGATCTAATAACTCTATTTTGCCAAATCGATAGTCGAGTCAGCAAATACAATAATTGTGGTTCAACCATAAAGTTTAGCCTCAGATTGGTCTATGAAGATACACTCGAGTCTCAAATTGATCCATAAAATTTTAAGTTACTCAAAATGGTTCCCTAAGTTTGGAAATGTGATTCACGTTAAATCTTAAGGTGATTTTCTTGACTAAATCGTTGATAGATTACTGATATGGTATTACAACTGTCACGTGAAATCAGTGCAAAATGAGACGTATAAACTAACTCATGCCTATGAAGTATTCTTCTCCAACCTATAAACCTAAACGACGTCGATTAGAACATAAATGGACACTGAAATAAAAAACAGTCGTGTTGCACCGATCCCTCGTAATAGCCTTCATGCCAGTTCAACAATATGTTAACGGTTTAGTCACGAAAATTATCTCAATGACTAATATGAGTCACATTTTTAAACTTTAGGAATCAGTTTGACTAACTTAAAATTTTAAAAATCAATTTGAAAATTGAGTATATTTTTAAAAACTAATTTGAGACTAAAACCACAATTTAAAATATAATAATGGAACTTTTTTCTTTTATCCCCTCATTCTTTTTTCCCTTCATTTATAGTTGATTTCATAGAAACCCACTATAATTCAAAATATTTGCTTCGGTGCCATAAGAAGGATGCATTTAGACATACATAAATATATAGCATATAAATTATTAGTGGGCAACATATCATATCGTATCATCTTTTGGGTCTAAATTAGCCAGATTCTAGTCATTCAATTTGTCATGTTTCCGAGGTATGTAGTTCAAGTATATATCATTGCATAAAATATAGTTTTGGAAGTGTTTTTGGTATATCCTGAAATCAGGTGTTTCTGTATTTTTAACCGTTAATCTTAATTGATTTTAATTATAAAATATATATATATAATTAAGATAAAAACACAGAAACATTTGTGTTTCCAGATATACTTGAAACATTTCCGGTAGTTTTTCAATTCCCTTTTATAAAGTTTGTAAGGACAATCTAAACAATAATATAATAATATGTGAACTACTGAAATCTCTTATGGGAGTATATATGGACTACTACTAATGGCTTAGGTTGTTGTGGTGTATACTGGATATGACATATTTAATTTGTATGATCTATAGGTGAATGCAATTGAGCCACGAATATCTTATCTTTAGCAATATGGTAGTACTGTTTTGACTTCATAGTGATAATATATAGGGGAAAAAAAGGTAAAATTAAAGGATATATGTTTCTTTATCATCGAGGCTGGGTGGATGAAAGTATATATGTATTCCTTAATAATCTATCTTCCGTATTCGATTCTATTTGAAAGATGATAACGGAATTTATTTGTTTAGGAAGTTCACCAAAATTTTTTATATGATGGATATATTATAGTGCACACCAAAATATATATATATATAAAAGAAAATTAAACAAAGCTCAGTTCCATATTATTATATACATTGGTGAAAGTTTGAGATGCATATGATGATCCCATTAATGAGTGTATCATATCTATTCTGGTCTAAGGTGACTAGAAAGTTTTCTTTTCTAAGAATATATATATAATAAACTGTGTGTATAAATATTCATATTATTTGTGTTTGTTTAATTTGGACTTTAACTAATTAAGAGTTATGATGAGAAGATTACTTAACTTCACCAAAATTTGAAAAATATTAATTATTTTTCAACATATTTTTTTTCTCTTGGATTCACTAACTTGGTATTCAAGCTAACATTAATTAGCATTCTATTTTTCTCATTAATTAACACTTAACAAAAAACCGCCACTATTTCACACACCATTTTACTGTATTCTCCGATTTTACAATATAGTATTATTTTGTATAGAAATATTTACATCTTTAATGGAGTAACATATATAATTAAACAAACTATAAACTACTCTCTCATATGTAATTAGGAACAATTTTTTGGTAATTAATTAAGAACAATTCTAAGTAAGTAGTAATAAACTAATAAAACTAAAGCTATTATTTTAAATAATAATAATAATAATGACATTGGAGAGCAAGAGGGGGATAACTTAAACATGAAGTATTAATAGAGATATCAACAAAAATCAAATTAATTTCAGATAACATTAATAAATATCTCTAGCTCTCTATACAAGAGAGACCTATTTATTGTTACATACTTACATCCCTCTTCAAGCATAAGAAGCTTTTGAGGGTGTAGGCCTTTTATTTATACTAAGGCTTAAATTCAATTGCATGGGCAAGTTCACTAGCTACGTAGTAGCTTTTTACACGTTTATAATATGGAAAAATAATATATATATATATATATTCCATTGTGGTACCTGAAATGACAACCAAATCTCCTCTAGTCCAGTTTGTTAGTCAGGGTCTCACCTTAATTCTCAAATTACTACCAAGTATGTGGTTTTGTCAAACGGGTGGTTTGAAATTATAAATTAAATTAAATTCTGTCCAAAAAAAAATATAAAGTAAATGAATATATAACTACGTACGGCTAGTTGTATAATTAAAATAAACAAATATATTATTTTAAAAAATAATGAAAATATTTTTTTTTTAATAACAAGTATTATGTTAGTCATAAAAACTTAAAAAGTATTAAAAAAATCTTCTTTTTATATAATTATTTATCAAAAACAAAAAAATTAGACACTTTTTTCTTTAACTACAACTAATAACCACCATAAAAAAGTTCTACAAAATCATAAATAATATTTTGAATAATAAATACTCAATTTTTATATATGATTTAATCACTGTAATAATAATAGATTATGACCCAAATACTATTTCAAATCAAAATTTACAACTAACTATATATGCAAATGAAGTACCTACCTATATATATAGGTAGAAAAACAAGTTGTCCCAATGAAAACTATATATTTTGTCTTTAATTAATTCTTTATATGTGAGCCCTCTATATGCCTACAAGCAAAATTTTCAAATAATATCCAATTTTAGTAAGTGCTAAACTTTTGAAGAATTGAATAGCATACATATAGGGAAATTAACTCCTAGTACTTTGATTTGTTTTCAATGCCCATGATTTATTACTTCTTTTATTTAGACTATTGAAGGCTTTTTAGAGTTTTAGTATTGTGTCCCTTTTATGAGAATTGAATGAACTGTTGTATGCCAAACACACACCCCACATGTCTCAAGCTAAGGGCTTTTGTTTTTGGATATAAAGTTTGGTACATTCATTTTCTCTAATATCAGTCTAAATCATGAGGCAATGGTGAGCAAACAAAGGGAATAAGTGTGTGTGGCAAAAACACTGAATAGTGTATGTAGTTTCTCTTTAATTTGAAAGGTTGAATGGGTTAATAATAATAATAATATTTAATTATTCTATTAATCCCTATAATATTTCACCAAATTTTAAATTAGGTCACTATATATTTTTTCTTTTAATCAAATCTTTATATGTTATTCAATTTTTTAATTAGATTCTTACCGTGAAAAAAAAAACTAAATTTAACGGAATATTCTGTTGCAAGATCATTCAATAAATACAAAAATATTCTTTTTGAATAGTAAAATATTTCGTTAAATTTAACCTTTTTGTCATGGCAGGAACTCAACTGAAAATTAAATATCATATAGAGACTTAATTGAAAAAAGAAAAAATATAAGGATCTAATAAAAAATTGGATAAAACTATAAGTACAATAAATTAATTTATCCTAATAATAATAATAATATAGGCATATATATATACAACTTGCTCACTAAGAAACTAACATAATGTCTTTGCTTTCATTCACACTCAATTATTATGATCAAACTACTGTATGTTTTTCAACACTTAACTAACGCTTTTTTATTGGTGCGGATCGGAGGAAATAAGGTTCATAGGATTCAACATAAAAGCACCATAATATGCTAAGATGGCACATCATCAAGTGTGGACAAACAATAATTAGAACATCAACTTGAAGAAGGTATCTCATCATATATAAAAAGAAATGGATATATATTGTGATATAAGAAATAAATAGTTATTCAAAACGACAAAACATAAAAACTAATTTTTAGTTAGTCAAAATTTTAGGGTTTATGTTTATTATTTAAAATTTAGAGTTAAAAATTCGTTATCTAGGGCCTAAAATTTAAGATGAATAAAATAACTTTGAAAAGTTAATTGATATAGGTTGAAAAAATTAAAAAAGTTACCTAACATTAACTCTATTAGAAAATGTTGTATGCGCACCGAAAATTAGCTTACCAAATCACTTATTATATATTTGTATATAAGTATATATAGTATTTAAGTATTTGCAATATGTATTTTATATTTTAATATATTTTATATAAATTGATGATTTTGTGGTTGATTTTTGTATCCACTAATTACATGATTGTTTTTATTTCATATTAAATTGTGATTGAAGAACAAAGGTTGACTAATTCGGCTTGAATTTAAATATATGATTTTGTTATGAACAAATTGTCATTGATAATTTTAAACGTAATATCCAAATAAAACATATGGAATAAACAAGTTTAATAATAATAAAAAAAATTCACATATAAATAAGTAGTGCATTGAAAAGTGATTTTTTTATTAAAAAAAAAAAAAAAAGTGAAAAGTGAACATGAGATGAAATGTTCCTATATATAGGGTGATTCTTGTAAATGGGGGGAAAAGAAAGTGACAATTTTCAACACTATTTAATTAATAATGGCTTAGCTTGGTTATGGCACGTTTTACAAATTAATAACTATTATGTATGTGGTAGCTAGTGTTGTAGCTGTCAACCAATACAACTTGATTGGTGCAATATAATTTTCTTGGACTGTAATAGAAGATTTTGAGAAATAAAAATAATATGAGTAGTATTAAATAACTAATAAAATTTAATCAACAATTAACTAATAAAAAATATAACATAAACAAAAACTGTGTACAAATTGATTATCTAAATAGCAGAAAATTAATTATTTAAAATAATATAAAATATATCTGAAATAAAAAAATAAATCATCTAAAATTATGATACTAGCTTGATAATAATAATAAATAAAATTATTTGCTAAAAAAATATTCGTTACTAATATTTTCTAAAATAAATAACGAAAGTCATAAGAAGATTCATAGAAGCTTTATTAAATGATGAGAAAAAGAATTTTGATTGTATTGATGATCGAAACTCAAAAGTGTGTAGAGGAATACCCAATTAAAACTAGGTTAGGAGATGGGTTAATAAAATTAATTAGCCTTTTTAGTATTTTTTTAAAAATGATAAAAATAAATAAAATTATTACATTAATAATAAATATATTATTATCATTATTATTATTTGAATCAATAAAATAATTGTCACTAATTCACATTTTATCATGCATGGTTTGAAATGAAAATTCAAGCAAAATAACTCTCACCTATGAAATTTTCAATGAAATAGTTGAATGGAGAAATCACAGAATCCATCTTCCTACTCTAAATATAGGGATAGGTAGGAGGCATTAGGGAATGGTTATTATTAGGTTTCTTTGCATCTTTTTTGGTAGAGAATTTCATTACATCTATCCTTCTCTTTCTAGTTAAATTAACTAAAGTTGAAGTGCTCATAGGCACACACATAATAAGTAAGGGGAAAAAGTCAACACCTTACCATTGACAAGAGAGGTAAAAAATCAAAACGTTTTTCTATAAGGACAAGTAATTAACTTTTTTTTAAAAAAAAAATAATATTCGTTTTAAATTATTCTTGTAAATTCTAAGAAAAATTAGTTTTTATTTTTATTTTTATTGCTAACATGTGCTTTTTTTTTTCAAGAGCTTCGTAGAAAATAATATATAACTAAAAAGTTATTCAAAAGATAAAAGAAAAAAATTCATATGAAAATGGCTAGACTTATTTTCAGGTGAATATGCAAATTTAATGAATATAAAGTCATGTATTGTATTATGTGAGGTCCTAAAAATTATTTATTTATATTTAAGGAGTAATTTATGAATTAAACTAAGCCAATCAACTCTTCTCTTCATATTACCACATACATGAACTTTTTTTATCTTGCCACATCAACATTTTAATTATGGATTAAATAATTTTTTTACAACAATAATACTATAAAAATAATACAATTTAATAATTTTTTATTAGTAAATAACTAGTAATATTTAAAATTATTGATTAAAAAGACAGTGATGAATTACTAGAGTAAAATTATTGAATTATTGACTATAAATACTGATTAATATAAATTAAAATTATTGGTGGTTGATTTTTTTTATTTTACAGAATTAAAAATAGAATCTAAAACCAAAAAATGATGTATTTTATAAAAACCAAAAATTGATTCAATCATTTTACTATTTCATATATTTAATTAATTTACATAAAATATATTTTTGTTCACTGTATGTACATGATATGGGACCCAACCAAAGGGGACATAAACTACAAAAAGGTTGATATGCCACGTGGCCACCTCAGATTGCTTCTGTTCATCAATGTATATGCCTTCATTCTTCAATTCCCACACTATATATATACAAATAAATTGGATCAGAGTTGTTACAAAACATAACATATATCCACATTATTATTATCCAATCTCAAAATAATATTATGATGGCTCATCAGCAGCAGCAATTCACAGAAGATTTTCAAAGCTTGATGATGAAACCTTCTTCCTCTTTTCCTTTCTTGGATATTGATCCAAGCATGGATCTCATAAACCAGTTCATAGGATTGAACACAACAACAAACCATCATCATCATCATCATCATCATATCAACATGTGTGATGATGATAATAACTTGTTTGGATCTCATCATCATGATTTTCCAGGAAACTTGTTAGAAGAAAGTTTCCACAACAACAATGCATCATCATCAGTAGTAGTCCCAGTAATTTCTTCCCTTCTGAATTTTCCATCAGAAAATGAAGAAATCCATGAAGGTAAAAAGAGAAAATCAATGATGGATAGTAATAATAATAATAATTTTCCAGCATCATCAGCAGCAACAAGTTCAGGAAACTCAACCCCTGCAGCTTCTCATCACAGTGAAAGCAAGATTACTAAAAATAATAATGTAAGCTAGTAATTATTAATTAATTGTTTTCTTAATATTCTTTTTGGCATGTACATATAATTAATTGATTATTTCAGGGGTGTGGTGGAAGAGGGAAGAGAGTGAAGAGCAATAAAACAGAAGAAGATGAGAAGAAACAAAAGAAGGAAGTGGTTCATGTCAGAGCAAGAAGAGGTCAAGCCACTGATAGTCACAGCATAGCTGAAAGGGTATATTTTATATATTTATTTACCTAATTTAATTTTCATACCTATGATCAAATATGGACTAATACATCATTTGTCTTTATTCAGGTTAGAAGGGGAAAAATCAATGAAAAATTAAGATGCCTACAAAACATTGTCCCAGGATGTTACAAGGTAAACATACATTAAACATTCAATTTTAACAAAATATATCTTGTATTTGGTATTCCAATATATAATATATATTCAATTTTAACATTTTTTTTTAATTATAATTTTGATTGTTAGACCATGGGCATGGCGGTTATGTTGGATGAAATCATAAACTATGTTCAATCCTTGCAACACCAAGTAGAGGTAATATATATATATATCACAAGATAAGATAATAATAATCATTTTAATAATATAATCTAAAGTAAATATATGTTTGTTTTTTATTTTGGCTTTCCTTGCAGTTCCTTTCTTTGAAGCTCACAGCAGCAAGTACCTTTTATGACTTCAATTCAGAGACAGATGCTTTGGAAACAATGCAGGTATGCATAATAATGGAGATACATACACTACTAATTAACTTCTAAAAATTAATGTATATAGTGTAGATAGTAATTAATTAGTTGTGTGCATTTTAAGCAAAAACAAATTAAATCAGTTCATGCAATTGTGTTATAGGAGTAATTGAAGGTAATTGTTTCTTAAACATAATTTTTATTAAGATAATCTGTTATTATTAAATTTTGTGTGACTACCTAGATACCATTCTAACAACTAAGTCCACATGTTCTATTAATTAATTAAATAATTTATGATTTTATAATTGACAGAGAGCAAGGGCATCCGAGGCAAAAGAGTTAGGCAAGTATGGGAAAGAAGGGCATGGAGGAGTTTCTTGCTATCAACCAAATTGGCATCTTCTTTGACTTGTTGCTTTTATTTCAATTTTTATTTTTTAACTCACAAAAATTAAACCATATATATAAATATATTTATATATACAAAGACATGGATAAAGACACTTCATTTTCAATTCTCTTGTTACTCAACAAGCTAAGAGAAGTTGATGTCAATTTGTTTCCACTCTAAGATACAAATACAAGTGGACAATATATTATTATTATTCTTGCTTTGTAAAATCCCTCTATTATTAATTGTATGTGTAGAAATGTTGATGAAATGAATGTTAATAAATTAATTAAAACCCTACATTTTATGCACTTTTCTGGAAACTTGCTTCTTCATTGCAATGTTGTGGCTGAAATTGTAGATCTCACCATATATATTTAATTTGTGCAAAAAATACAAGGACCTATAGAGACTATGTAGTCATCATACATAGCACAAAATATATAACAAGCTAACCCAAAAGGTTAAATAAAATAAAATAATATAAAATAAATATATATAAAAAAAACATTTTATGATGTATTTTTTTCCCAAGAACCTTAGTAATGCGCGCTTTAGCCTATTTAGCCGATTAGTTTTTATTTTTATTTAATTTGAGTAGCAAGTCAATTTATTCCGGTTATTACAAATTTGTTAATTTTTTAAAAAAATATATTTATATTTTTAATTTTTAATTCTAAAACTTTCATAAAATGAAAATTCAAAAATAATTTTATAATAATAAAAAAAGTTAGGTATCATATTACCTAATTAAAACTTAACTTCCTATACTTATTTTATTTATGTTGAATCCGTTTGCAATATATCTAGCTAGTAAGCTTAATGATGTATTAGGCAGAAATCATTAAAAAAAGTAATTAAAAAATAAAAATTTCCGAATCTGTCTCCCATTACTTCAACAAACATATTTGGTTTATCATGAGTAACAGTGGATTTAGGAACATCAAAATAGTACACACACCACAAACCTCAACAAAAGTCTTTAAATTTTATCCAAATTTTAGCATTTGAATAAAATAAAATAATGTGGTAGTTCATTTGTCAAGATGTCATGCATTCATGTCTACCTTTCACTTATCCATATGAAAATCGAGACTCTTCTAATTATAGCATTCTTAAGGTTCAAGTGTAAGTATTAAAAATAGATACTCCTATCTTAATTTAACATTTTAAGATTTTGAGTTGAATATTTTAAATTGAATGTGTTATTTTTTTATTTTATATTATTTTATTCAATTTTATTTAATTTTTTTCGAAATATTCTCGACAATCCAGAACTCTCCACGATGGCCCAGCAATAACATATTAATCAAATTCCAAATTAATATATATATATATATATATATATTTTGATTACATACAATATATACCATCTTGGCAGATCGAACATTTAGGATGCTATATGCATAAATAAAGCATAATTCGAATCATGAACACTTGTTTAAATAGAGTAGTAAATTGATTATTAGATTTGCATAAGACGAAAGTCAAACTTTTATCACTTACTTAAGTAGAGTAGTGAGCTGATCATTAAGTCAACTTTTAAGTTATTTACAAATTACAATTTATATTAGAATAATATTATTGTAAAAAATGATTCATGTGAATTTGTTTGTTAGTTCTATGAGATGGAGCCAGATTGAATTGTTGGCATCATGGGTCAAGTTGGATGTCCATGTCTTGTAGGACCACAAGAAAAAGCACAACAACAGCAAAACATTATCAATATATAATAAGTTTTTTGTTTTCTGAGTTGGGGTTTTCCCACATTCTCTTCATATATATATAGTAGGTCTAATAATAATCCTCACTCATCAAACTAGTTCCAAAATGTGCTCAAAATTAGTTCTCAACATTGCCACATATATCTCTTATTGGCATATTAATGAAATGATTGAAATTGCTAATACACTAATTTGTCTGCTTAATTAATTAGTGAGAGATGTGACTTGTGAGTGCCACAAATTCTAGTATAATATGAAAGAGGGCACAAGCCAAAATAATCCAAGCTAAACAATCTTAATGGAACCCACTTAGCATTAAAAAATTGAACTAAAAAATGAAATCTTATGGATGTTGCCAATTCATTGAAGTGAATGATTGAGGGGAGAACATATTCATAAGATTATAGCAATAATTATTGTTGTCTTGGTTTAGTAGTGAATGAGAAAGGAGGAGTTTAGATGCAATGCATCCATGAAAAAAATTGTGAGAAGAAGAAGACATATTGAATGGGCCATAGCATGCTCAAAAGAGGATGGGCAATGTGGGTTCTCAACTCATAAGTGCTTATTGTGAACTCACTTTTTAAGCAACTTTAATTTATTATTATTATTTACACACTTCTAAAACATATGTAATGCGTATTTTAGTTGAAAAATTTTAATTATTTTATTAGTTCCTATACTTTTACTAATTTTAATTAGATCTTTATAGTTTTAAAGTTTATAATTTGGTCCTCCTTATATTAGATGTAAAAGTTTGTAATTAAATCCTAGTTATTCATAACAAATAATAATCTTAAAACATTTACTTTTAGAATATTTCATAATTCATCCTATATCAAATATAAAAATACAAAAATGTAAATTCCAAAAAAATTGAATTTTAAAAAAAAGTTAAAAATTAAAGAACCTAATTAAAAAATTATATATAATATAGAGACATAATTTTAAATTTTTAAACTATAACAACCCGATAAAAAATTTGATGAAACCATAACAATTAATAGAATAATTAAGTCTATTTTTAATTTTATAAATAATATTTAAAGTTTATACAAGTTTTTTATAGAATAAATAAAGTGATCATAAAATATTTTTAAAATACCCGTTAAATATGCTTTAAAAATATATAGTAATTAATTATTTCCCGATCTTTCTTAGCTTTCTCTTGTTGACCCAATTTTGACCATTGTCTTTTATTTGTCCCTTAGAGCAAGCATGAATGAATAAGGAGGGAAGAATAT
>JASCZI010241717.1:122780-135894 GCA_036250425.1 Stylosanthes scabra
CTTCGGTTACATCATTTTCAGGTAAAACTTCATACACTGATCAGTATTCTATTCACATGTTATTTGTTCGAGGTAGATAAAAGAAAGTCGAAGTTGAAATATCTCTAGGGAGATTGACAAAGTATAACACTGGATAACTAGAAATATTTAGCAAGGAAAAGAAGAATATATATACTATAGAGTATTGAGTTCTGTTTAAATTTTTATTGTGCTTATTCTAATGATACATTTGTCGTATTTTGATAATATTTGATCATCTGGTCATTGCAGGGGTTGGCTTGGCTATGCAGTGGCATTAGTGCTTCTGTTGGTCTCGGGATTTATGATAATCACCCGATATTTTAGCGATGGTAGGCCTGCTGAAGTCAAAGTAATAGCCCCTCCACCAATGAATACAATGGAGCAGCTTTTGGCTGTTCAGAATGCTGTCACTCAAGTCGAACAGCTTGTACAAGATGGCAACATAATTCTGCTCAAGTTCCGCGGCTTGTTGCTTTCAATTTTTCCTCAGGTTTGCTCTCATTTTCATGATGCTGATTCATATATAAAGACGCCCCAGTGTATGCCTCTGGGATGGATCCTCTCAAATTTTTCTCTCTCAAGTTTTTGTCAAGTGTAGTCTTTTACCTTTCAACATCTTCTCTCACATATTTAATTTTGGTCCCACCTAACAAATGTAAGGTGAGAGATTACACTTTACAACAATACTTGAGGAATAAAAATGGAGAGGATCCACTCCCTATGCATCTTTCTAGGTGTTTGTGAGTTTTGATTTTGGAACAGAAGGGACAGAAGGGGAAGGTCTTGAAGCGTAAACTGAAGCCTCTTTTACTCTTCGAACCTTTCCCTTCCATCCGTTGCCCTCCAAAACTCCAACTACCACACACACCCCTAGCCCCCCATTGATAATTATCTTAGGACACACTTGAGATAGTAATAACAGCTCAGTGCACAAGCATCCTGCGTTAACGCAGGGTCCGGGGAAGTGTCGCACCCAAAGGGTGTAATGTACCCAGCCTAACCTGATAATTATATCAATGGCTCCTTCCACGGCTGGAACTCGTGACCTTGAGGTCACATGGAGCTAACTCAACCGTTGCTCCAAGGCTCCCCTTCCACAATTGAGATGGTAGAGATAGGAAAAATATATATATGTTTCTAGGCCAATGTCTGTGTCCTGTGATAGTCTCTAAATGCAGCCTTAGAGAATTACTTTAAGATGTTTGTTCTATATAATTTCCAACTACTCATGTCACACATTATAAGATTTGGTTCTCTCTATGTGATGAACAGGCCACAGAGAAGTTGGCATTTGCTCTTCTATCAGCAGCATTGGTTCTTGCTCTCTTACCCTTTAAATACTTAGTTCTGCTAGTTTTCTTGGAGATATCTACAAGGTATTCACCTCTAAGGAAAGCTAGCACGGAGAGATGGACAAGGAGATTAAGGGAGTGGTGGTTTAGCATACCAGCAGCACCTGTGACACTTGAGAGAGATAAAGAGGAAAAGAAAAAAAAGTGATGCAAGTGAATCTGTTGTGAAATTATGTACATATTTATGTTGAATAATGTTTTTCTTTTTCTCATATACAGATGTTTTAGGTGTAAAATTCGGAATCAATGGAATTAGGAAAGCAAATGAATCAATAAGCTACCCTCTCTAATCATGTTGCACAGTGCAACATATATATATGATTAAAAATATAAGAGAATAAAGATTTTTTTTATTTTAAAAAACAAAAGAGGTTGATGGAGAATATATTAATTGTTGAGAAGCGGATCAATCATAAATATTTGATAAAAACATACAAGCAGTTAAGGAGTTGACACTTTAAGACCTTAGACGACAAATTTTAACATACATAACGTTAAGTCGACTATACTAGAGTATATTTTATTTTCACTTGTGCATATTGTTTGATATGGTTTCAATTTGTCATCTATGATTATGATCGCAATTGCAATATTATTTTAACAATTAGTATTTTAAACCACATTACATATCACTACATTTGATTTTGTCATAATCTCGTAAGAGTCAAACAAATTGTATCAGGATCTGAGGATCATAGCAGCATGATGAGTGCAATTTCAGGTTGCAAATACACAAAAAAAAAAAAAAATGCACAATGTCCATACCTATTTCATTCCAGTGTTGTAATACTCATCATCAATCAAAAGAGAAAAACTTAGTTATGAAGATGATGACTACAATTATGTTCTTATTTGGCATCTAAGGATTGAAACCAGAGAAAAACTTCCAAACCAATCAATATTCACGATACTCATCATTCACTGCTTCCAAGGTTGCCATGTTATCATCATCATCATTATTATTATTATTATTATTATGAGACAACAACAAAGAATCTGAATAATTCAACAATGGCTGATGATAATCAAGATGATGATGATGGCTTGAGCACATGAACATCGGCAAGTTCGCCAAGTAAGGGTTCACCGACGGCGAAGAAGGCTCCATAATCGGCGGCGCGAAACACGAGTTTACTTGATTTTCCCCAGTACTACTACAACAATTGTTATCCTCAATGATAACGGAGGATGATGTCTCGTTGTCCTCACGTCCCACCACCTCTACTTTCTTCTCCGCCGCAGCGGCCTCCAATTCTTCTTGTTGACATGATACCAAATTATAATTCATGATTATATTGTTTTCACCATTTTCTTCTTCTGCACGCGAAAGGCCGGTGAGCTTTTGCACCAATGCCATGAAGTCTTTAGGATGAGTATGGATGATTTTTGGAGAATGTGTGTATATTATCACCGGGTGGCGATGCGGTGGTGGTGACGGCGAGTTGTTCGACGTGCATGCCGCCATGGCGGGGTTCATTAGGGTATTATTTACTAAGGAGGAGGAGGTTGACGAGGACGAAGAAGACGGTGAAGGTGACGAGGAAGAGGATGCTTTTTTAATGAAATGAGATTCTTTGTTGATTTTCAAAGGTGGTGGCAACAATGCATTGTTATTGTTATTGGTGGTGGTGGAGGTGATTTGATTCTTTTCATGGAGTTGTGAGGGACTCATTGCATTTTCGGTTATGAAATTGAAAACAAAAAGAGGAAACAGATTACGGCAACAAAGAGAAATATAAATTACGTGGGTTTGCTTTAAATGGATATGAGGCCAATAAAAGGAGAAATATATATAGGAAGGTTATTATGACACCAAAAGTGAGGAAATGAATTTTTTTAAGTGGTTTTATCAGGAAAAAATGTTATTATATGTATGTATTTTTTTATGTTAAAAATAATAAAAAATATATTTTCTAAAAATATTTCAGTTTATATCTTTTAAGTGGGAAAAAATATATAAAATAAGATGTTATGACTTTTTTATTTGGTTTGGACTTTGGTTTTTAGTTTGAATTATTATTGTTCCGCATAGATTGTTGAGACAAAGATTCAGGGGTATCAATCAATAATATATTTGATAGAGTTTGTAATTGGTACTAATCAGAGAATGTATACATTTTCTTGTTAATTTTAAAAATCAACATCAACACTAATTTTAAAAACATAATACTTTTGTTTTTAGTGGAAAACCACATCTTAAACCCCATCTTATTACATAAAAAAGACAAAAGCACCTGACTATAGCTTTTGGTACTTTAATCCTTTAGGATTTAAGCCATTTACTTTATCGAGAAATAAAAAAAAAAATCCAGTTATCGTTTTCTTTAGCAATAAAGAACAAATAAATTTAAATATAAATTAATATGAACATAGTAATAGTATAGTGTACAGACCGCCCATATTAAAATTTGATGGTCAAGCCTATCACAATGGAATAATTCAATAAGAAATTAAGAATATGCTTTTCCACTGCCTACCTATTAAAAGAGAAAAATCTAATGGCATACCCCAAATAGATTTTGGGTCAACTGGGGTGTATTTTTTTTTTGTGACTAAAATGAAATTACAAAGGAAACCACGTACCCTACGAACTACGACACCCACCAATCCTCAGAACATCTAAAGGAAATCCATAGGTTCAAGTAATTCAACATGTTGCACATGATTAACAACCGCTGACTTGACCATGGCGTCAGCAACCGAATTGGCACTTCTCTAAATAAGATTGATAGTTATTGTCCAATTCCTATGAAGCAAATCCTGAATCTTCACAATTTAATCTCTATGAGCAGCTTTATCCCCATCAAAAAGACGATGAATTAAGAAAAAAATGTCCAAACAATCAGTCTTACAAATTAATTTTCTGTGGCCATTTTCCCAAGCAAGGAGCAAGCCACGCCAAATACCGAAAAGCTCACTATGCAGAAAGTTAGCAATAGAAGTACACCCCAAACAACCTCTAATCCAATTTCTCAAGGAGTCCCTAAGGATGCAGCCAAACCCAGCATGATTGAAACCATAAATTAAACTAGCATCACAATTAAGTTTTACCTGATTATCATTTGGATTCACCCAAAAAGAGCATAGAGATGCTGGTGACTGGACCTGTTGAGCAACAAAGGCCATCTCCAAATCACGAAGATAAGCTGTGCATAAGGCTCGGACTTTGCTAGTGGTCAACTGGTGTGTATGTCGATACATATATACATGGTTAAATTAATATATAGCAATTCCCTATCATTATTATTAGGTAATTACTTTTATATTTTTTAAAAAATTAGTTAATAAACTATTTTACGTATGAAATAAATTTTCTCAAATATTTCTTTGTTTAATATAAAATATCATATGTAAATTACACTCTAAGAAAATAAATTATCTCATTAGTTTTATTTTTATGGGCCTATAAAACTAAAAAATATTTGTGCAATCTTAAAATATATATTTAACATAGGTTTGAAAAGCTTATTTTTATATTGAATAAGCATATCATTACTTTATCAACAATGCTAGTAACGAATAAAAATTCAGTAAATATCAGAAAATAATTTAAATTGAATGCTCTATTTCTTTAGGTTTTAGAATTTTGTTTTTATTGTTGATTATTTTAGATTTTGGATGTTATATTTTTAAGAAAGACATAAATGTTCAACTATCTTTTATTATGGATGTTCTAAAAAAAATATTACGAATGTTCTACTTTTGTTGGCTAATTTGTTAGTTAGAAAAATATTGATTACCTATACTTTTTCGTTTGGTAATTTAACTTGTCTATTAAATCATTATTTTTACTTTCTCTTGTGTATTATTACATAATAAATTTATTTTGCACACTTTTAATACATAAAATAAGAAACATTAATGCTAGTTAGGTGTACATCTATTTTATCCAACCAAATCTAATCAAGTTCTTAATTTCTATATCAAATTAAAAAATAATTTTGATATCAAATAATACGAAAAAAGTACATAAATAATCTTCTATTTGATATCAAAATAGTCTTTTATTTGTAATAAAAATAAATAACTTAATTAAATTTGGTTGGCAAAATAATTGTACGCCTAAAATTATTATTACTCAACTTTACTAAATGAACAATACTACGGAACCAATGTTAGGGAGCCCTTAGGGAGTCATTAACTAAATTATCATCCAAAATTTATATGAGTTATTATTCATAACTCATATATCCAAAATTAAATTATCATTCAAAATTTATATGACTTATCATCCGTATTTATGTGAGGGCTCCCTATTAATCATAAATCGTTGACTGCCTAATATTTTTTGTTACTAAATATAGATTTTAATTTTGATGCACTGACGGTGTAAAGAATGTAAAGAATTTTACACGGTCATCTAATCAGATTTATGCATTTATAAGGTTTTAGAAATAGTGAATTTAAAAATTAATTGTTTTTTATGATATGATAACACCTGATTGAATGTATGTACTGTATGAAAATTAAATTCCTAAATATATAGCCATGTTTAATATGGGGAATAAGTATATCTTTGAACGACATTCAAGGTTTAGAAAATTCTCTTATTTTATATTAGAAACATATTTTGAGTTTTTTTAATTTGAAATTGGAAGTGTTTTAAAAGGGAAAGCGCCTAATTATAATTGAGTGGCGTGAATATTGATATTTTATAAATAATTGCTAATCCTTATTTATGTTTAGGGTAAGAGAATTTTGAATCCTCGCAAATTGGTTCCACGAGAAAAATTATAATAGAAGAATTACTGATGCATTACGCAAGACATACTGCTATTACATATTTACATATCTAACATTAGGCAGCAACTCTCCTTAGAATTAGTCCAAAAATGGAGGGCACAAGAAATTTTTTAAAATATGAAAACTTTTTAGATAGTAGTTATAAACAAATTATTCACATAACATTAGGGAAAATTCTTAAGTTCCTACAAAAATTATGCCGAAATTACCTAATCATGAGTTGAGTAAGGTGGAACCCACCAATTGATATTTTTCATATGTGCTTTTTAGATGATGCTCAAACTTAAAACTTTTTATAAAAGAAAAGGAAAATAATACCATACAAACTAGAGTTGATTGATCACCCATTGATACTTGATTTCAGCTTTCAAGAAATGAAATATATGATGCACCGTGGAAAAAATAAATCTAACATTAATTAATAATACTAAAAATTATATTCAACACATAAGACAAAAAGGTGGTGAGAAATTTGGATGCATATATTTGTTGTCATCATTAACGATGGCGAATGGGGGTGGCATTGTCTTGATTCATGAAAGGAAAGTTGTACTTTAATGTGGCTGGCCACATGCTGGATCTAATACACTACCTTTCTCCTTTGATATTTTCTATAAATATTAAATTATAATATTTTACAATTAATTATAGGATTTTCTTGTGTTAATTATAAATTATAAATTTATTAATTACAAGATAAAAAACATTTATTAAATTTATTAATTATAAATTCTTGTGTTATTTAATACTTATATGGTTTCACTCAATTAATATAATTTTTTTCTTTTTTTTATGTCTAAATTATCCTTAAAAATTTAGTTGAACTATTAAATTTTTTCCTAATTTTTAATTAAATAATCAATTACAAAAATAATAAAATTAACCATAGTATTATAATAAAATATATAAAAAAAATCATACTAATGAGCGAAACCACATAATTATTAAATAGCACAAAAATTCATAATTAATAGAATTAATAAATACTTCTTATTTTGTGTCCTAAGGATATAGAATAGCAAAACTCTTAATTATATATTGTCTCAATAACAAAAGTAACCAATTTTAAAATCAACTATAAAAATTGTTTAACGATAATTTAAGGTGTAAACGTATTTTGGCCAATCAAGTCTAACTAAATTATTTATTTTATGTCAAATAAAAATTATTTAAATGTTATTTTTTAGTACTATTTGATACCAAAATAGATGTACAAATAATATTATTATTTATACATAAATCTGATTAGATAAATCGTAAAGCATAAAATTTTAATTTTTTAAATTAATTTTTTAACTTTTTGAGATATATAAAAAATCAAAATAGTAATTATTTTAAAATAGAAAAAATACTATATTAAGTTTGAAGTGTCTAATAGTCCGAGATAACTTTTTTTTTCTTTCTCTTAATAGGAACTTAGTATAAATTTTAAAATATTATTGTAAATCTATTAAAAGAATATATATTCAAATTTGTCCCTAAAGAATTATAAAGTGGACATTTTGGTTCATAATAAAATTAATTACTAGATTAGTTCTCAACATTAGTAGACGTCTTTGGTTTCTAATAAAATTAATTACCAGATTAGTCCAAACGTTAATAGATGTCAGACACTTTAGACATTTTTTATTTGTCATTAACGATTTGATTCGACTTGACACGTAAAGCAATTTAATTACACATTAAGTGATAATTGAGCTAAGAGATAAAGTTTTAGAGGGAACAAGCAGCTTCAAATCGGTAATGATTGACGAAGAATATGAAAAAAGACTAAAGTGTCTAACGTTCACCGTCTATGACTAATCTAGTAACTAAATTTTTTAGGGACCAAAATGTCCATTTCAAAATTTTTGGAGGACTAATTTGGATTAGGGATAGCAAAAATCTCACGTCCGTGGATACCAACTTAATTATCCGCGACAAGGAGATTAATGGGACCCGCAAAATTCCTACGGGGACAGGGACCTATCCTCACAATAAACGGGACAAGAATGGAGACAGAAGTATCCGCCCTTTGTGTATCCGCGAAATCTCCACAAAGAATGCAATTACATATTTGTCCCTACATATATGTATAAAAGTTAGATTTTATTTATCAATAACAATAATTCTATGTGAACAAATAATTTTGGCTAACCAAATTATTTATTTCTGTGCTAAATAGAAGACTATTTCGATGTCAAATAGAACTTTATTTATGTGTAATTTTTTTATACTATTTGACATCGAAATAATATTCTATTTAGCATAAAAATAAATCACTTGATTGAACTTGGTTAGCCAAAACCACTTTCAAATAAGATTATCCTAAATTTTAATATATTTATGTTATTTTTAATTTTTTTTTAAAGATTAATATCCATGAATATCCGTCAAATCCGCGAGAATTTATAACCGTAGATTCGCGACGGAAATGAGAAGGGAAGGGGCAATTTTATTAATGAGGATGAGGCGGGAGTAATGGTATCCACCCACCCACGATACTCATTGCCATCCTTAATTTGGATATATATTCCTATTAATTAAAATTTAAAGCACACCATCACTCGATATTTATTACCCTTTAATTAATAAAAGAGTAATGTTAGGGAACCAACGTTAAAGAGCCCATAGAGAGTCCATGAATATAATTAGAAAATTAATGAGTGATAAAAGAAGAGAGAAAAAAAAAAAGAAAAATTAATATTGACTTTCTATTATCTCTATAATATTGGCTCCCAAAACTTTCTCTTAATAAAAACGATTCGATCACTCCGTATCATAGAAATATATCATCATTAATCACTCCATAATCCATATTATTACCCATAAAACTTGAAACATGATCACTCCATAATAATTAAATAATTAAATAAATTAAAAAAATATAATATTAATATCCGCAGTTTTTTTTCTTCTCTTCGAGAATCCAGACATTCGGAAAGTACTTACGTTTCGGTTATCGAATTTACCATTTTAGCTGAGACTCTTCCAAATTCCAATTACCACTTTTTGTGGTCTTTGATTTCTCTCTCTCTCTCTCTCTCTCTCTCTCTCTCTCTCTTCAAAATTCGTCAAATCTTCTTCCCTTCATTCCACTCTTCAATTCAATTTCCAAATTGGGTACCCTTTTTTTCTTCCCTTCCCCTTACCCCACCTTGTTTTCTACTCTCTTAATTGTTAACAGCTATGAATGGGTAGGTACTAGGTAATGCATAGCAACAAGATCACACTTTTCAAGAACTACGAAGAAGAAAAAAGTTTCCTTTTTTACTTAGTGGGCATTAAGAGGAGGGTGATTTGGTTGTTGCAATGAGTAGAAAGAAAAGGGCACCTTTGTTCAACATAGAAGAAGCTGCAGCGGACTTCTTCAACCATCTCTTGAAGGAGAAGCCATCAATTCTATTCTTCATTCTTCCAGTTTTAGTTGCTTGGGCTATTGAGAAATGGATGTTCTCTTTCTCCACCTGGGTTCCCATTTTGCTTGTTGTCTGGATATCTATACAGGTAGCTTCTGTTATCAATTATGATTGACCACTTATGATTTTTTTTTTTATGGTTATTTTTATTTTCTCAATTTAAAATTTATATTTAATACATGAATTGGATTTGAAGCAAGAGAAAGTTCCCCAATTTGTGGTGCTCTCCAATCATTGTCCTGAGTTTCCCCTCTTTTTGTCTTACTTTATCCATGTGGCATTTTCTAAAATATTTGTGCAAAATTTTTAGTGCTCAGAATGATCTTGCCTGATCAGTTTAGTTCTTGTCATATTTCATGAAATTGAGGTCATTTCTGATAAACTGTTAAGATATGCAAATTTGGCATTTTTTGTTTACTAGTGATTTATAGTATCTTAGTTTAGTTGCTGTCATTTGCAACCAATTGGAGACACTTAAGTGTAATAGAAGAAAAATAGACAAAACCAATGGTGGTTGAGATTGAGCTTTATCATCTATGAGTTAATGATATTTTTCCTGTGTATGATATAAGCAGTTAACGTGAGATTCTGCTATTCTATTTTTAGTATGGAAGATATCAACGAAAACTACTTGTGGAGGACTTGGATAAGAAATGGCAGCGAATCATACTGAACACATCGGTAACTTTCTCTTTTCTACTTTTCATCATTTCACAATTCACATTCTCAAAGTGCTTTATGAAGTTGATTTCAGTTTCCTGTTCTTATATAGCCCATCACTCCGTTGGAGCATTGTGAGTGGCTGAATAAGCTGTTGACTGAAATCTGGTCCAGCCATTATAACCCGAAGCTTTCGATAAGGTTATCGGCTATAGTTGAGGTGAAATCTCAGTCCCTTTTCCTAGTTACTACATTAAAATCAGTATATAGCTTTTGTTAGTAGTTGTGATAGATTACCTAATTTGTTTTTTGGCTTTTATCATTATGTCTCTAGAAACGTTTGAAGCTCCGGAAGCCAAGACTTATAGTAAGAAACACTCTTTTCCTTCTATCATAGATGCTGAAAGTTTTGTAGACGCATGCTGAACTAGGGAAATCATTCTGTAGGAAAGAGTTGAGCTACAGGAGTTTTCATTGGGATCATGCCCTCCTAGTTTGGGACTTCAAGGGATGCGATGGTCAACGATCGGTGATCAGGTTTTACTTCTTTCACATTTCAATATAACCAGAAAGTAGTAGTTTTAGATGTTCTATTAAGAATATTTCACATGATTAGGTTTTGTTTGGGACACAAATGAAATGAGCCTTTTCTTGGTATTCCACAGCGAGTCCTGCAACTGGGTTTGGATTGGGACACAAATGAAATGAGCATTTTGATGCTTGCAAAGCTTGCAAAGCCGTTAATTGGAACTGCTCGAATTGTGATTAACAGTCTTCATATCAAGGGTGATGTATGTAAAAGCGATGTCCTTTGCATTTTGAAGAACCAAAGTTTGCTTGATGCTTTATCTTTTTTAGTTAATCCAATTAAGAGTTTAAGATTCATATTAATTTTTCAGCTTCTGTTTACACCAATCCTAGATGGAAAAGCACTTCTGTATTCATTTGTATCAGCTCCTGAGGTGAGAATAGGAATTGCGTTTGGAAG
Source organism: Stylosanthes scabra (assembly GCA_036250425.1). NCBI lineage: Eukaryota > Viridiplantae > Streptophyta > Magnoliopsida > Fabales > Fabaceae > Stylosanthes > Stylosanthes scabra. The sequence goes on from JASCZI010241717.1 coordinate 133,943, forward strand.
CGGTGGAAGCCAGTCACTTCCAGCCACTGAATGGCCCGGCGTTTCTTCTTGGCTGGTGTGTTTCTACTACATTTGATTTAATATAATGGTTGTAAGGAAAATAATAAAATTCCAGTTGTGCTGATTGTCCTACGAGACTTCTACTTATGTTGCTATCGTATAAAGAATATAAACTTCGGTTTTGTTGCAACTCTTAGAAATTGTAATGCATTGTGGATTTTCCATTTGCCAAGTTATCATGGCTTCTTGTGTTTCATGCTTGATTTTGAATTTTAATTTTTTGTAGGAAAAGCTTTTTACTGACACCTTGGTTAAGACCATGGTGGAACCTCGGCGCCGCTGTTTCACTTTGCCTGCTGTTGATTTGAGGAAGAAGGCTGTTGGTGGCATTATATATATTAGAGTGATTTCAGCTAGTAAACTTTCAAGGAGTTGCTTCAAGGGGGGATCTAGGAGGCAACAAAATGGTACAACCAACAGTTTCTCGGCGGACAGTTTTGATGACAGGGACCTAGAAACATTTGTCGAGGTAGAAGTTGGCGAATTAACCAGGAGAACAGATGTTAGACTTGGATCAACCCCTAGATGGGATGCACCATTTAATATGGTTTTACACGATAACACTGGAACCCTTCGTTTCAATCTTTACGAGTCTCATCCCAACAATATCAAGTGTGACTACCTAGCAAGTTGTGAAATCAAGGTACAAGTTATCAATAATTACCATATCTGGTCAAATAATAGTTACGTTTCTTTAGCTTTATCATGTTTTGGAAACTAGTTCAACTTTTATATTATCCTAACCATGGTAAGTCTTCGAGCAGATGAGGCACGTTGAAGATGATTCAACAATATTCTGGGCAATAGGACCTGATTCTGGGGTCATAGCAAAACAAGCACAATTTTGTGGAGATGAAGTTGAAATGGTGGTCCCGTTTGAGGGGGCCAACCCTGGGGAGGTACGGCATTTATGACCGTTATATAATTAGTTCTTCCTGCTTTATGATTAGACACTTTGATTGCCTTGCTGCTACCTGGGAAACGATTTTCTCATGTGAATTTTGTACATGAACTGGACATATTTTCGACATTGATCATTTAAACTTCATTATGGAATTTTATCGTAATAGCTTTTGTTGTATAGTGCTTTTAGCCTCATCTGTTATCGTCTGGGTTTAGTTTATTGCACCAATGTTAATTGGTCTTAATGAATTGACCTTTTAATATAACCATATTCCGACAATGGATCAAATTATTATTTTTCTACTTTTGATTGATTTTAATTGAATTCCTCCTAGCAAAATGCCCTTTAGGCCACATTTTGTGATGGAGAATTGACTTACGTTTTTGAATGGAAACAAAATATTATTGAATGGCATATTCATTTACTTCCTTTCTTCAATTTTCAGTTGAAGGTCAGCATTGTAGTAAAAGAGTGGCAATATTCTGATGGTACACATAGCTTGAACAGTCTCCGGTCAAGCTCTCAGTCATCAGTTAGTGGATCATCAAATATTCAGTTAAGAACTGGAAGGAAACTTAACATAACTGTCATGGAAGGAAAGGATCTTGCTGCAAAAGAAAAATCTGGAAAATTTGATCCATATGTCAAACTGCAGTATGGAAAGGTGAGCTGCGCCATGTCTCTGAGACTCTTCACTCTCATTAACCTGATTAACCGAGGTTGTAAAGGTTATGCCATATCTAATTTTGTTGTTAATCTTCTCAGACTGTACTGAAATCGAAGACTGCCCATGGTTCAAATCCTGTATGGAACCAGAAGTTTGAATTCGATGAGGTTAGTGGTGGTGACTACTTAAAAGTAAAAGGCTTCAGTGAAGAAATTTTTGGAGATGAAAACATTGGTAGTGCAAATGTAAATTTGGAAGGACTTGTAGATGGAACAGTCAGGGATGTATGGATCCCTCTTGAAAGAGTGCGTTCCGGAGAAT
>JASCZI010241718.1:5553-16404 GCA_036250425.1 Stylosanthes scabra
AAAGTTTATGATTTTGATGCACTTCATTGACTGGTATTCACATACTGAGTTCAAAACTGAAATCAAGTTTGTATTTCTGAAAAAATCAGAAAATCCGCATAACAAGGTGATTCAACAATTAAATTAAGAGAAAGACTGGAGAGCCAACATATTATGACCAATAGGGAGCCAATATGAATTACGGATGATAACTCATAAATTTTGGATGATAACTTGAATTACGGATGATAACTCATATAAAGTTTGGATGATAACTTAATTATTGACTCCCTATACTCTTCCTAACGTTAGTTCTGTAGCATTGTTCGATGCAGATGAATCTTGGCATAAATAGTAAATTTTTTGGTCTCTATGGAGGTCCATTTCGGAAACAAACAAACCCCCTCATGGAGAGTTATCAAATCTATGGTTAAGAAAAAATATAAATTTATAACGCATGAACGAAAATTATTTTTGATATGGTTTAGGCGTGTGTGATTTATTAGGTTATGTGAGAAAGGGTGTGATTTGCCGTAATATGACGCCGTAATTAGGTTTAGGGGAATCCGTCTTTGACGGATTGTATCTTGGCATTATTAGGTTTTTTGCAATGCGTCTATGACGCATTCAACCCTTTTTTTTTTTTAAAAAAAAATGAATTTTATATAACGGACGGCTCAGATCAAGATGGACAAGCATCATGCTACTCAAACGTGGAAAGAATCCGTCAGTGACGGATTGAGCTTAACGTGGGAAAAAAAATAACGATCTAACGGCTCAGATCATGAGTTGAATTCAATCCAGCGGCTGATATGGAGATACAATGCGTCAACGGACGCATTCCATGCAACCTGAAGGAAAAAAATTAAAAAATAAAGATCTGACGGCTCATATCATGAGTTGTATGCAATCCAACGGCAAGAGCGAACCAAGACCGAAACGCAGCGACTTGTGTTCTGGGGTTAAAGATGAACCTCGTTTTTTATTTCTGGTTGCAAAAGAATCCGTCACTGACGCTTTCCTTTTTCATATTTTTTATTTCAGTTTAATACAATCCGTCACACACGCATTTTTCGTCACTTTTTTTTTTTTAAAATTCCATAGAATGCGTCACAGACGCATTGTTTGCGTTTTTTTACTTTGTTAATCCGTCATTAACGGATTGTGGTAGAGCCATACCAATTTTTTTTTTTAAAAAAAAAGCCTATGCGTCATTGACGCATTCACTATGTCCATATTTAAAAAAATAACATCATCGTAATCATATGGTGGAAAAACACCACCTTCTTTCTCATAAATAAAACTTATTTATGAAACGTTATTTAATAACACAATTGATAATAAGTTTCCACCCATTTTAAATATATTAAATAAAACTTTTAGGTAAAATTATTCGATGCCCATCAATCAATGATATTAGTCACCATTAAAAAAAAATCAATCAATGACACTACATATATAAGTTCAAGGTAAAGATTCCCTAAGCGAGAGAATATACTTTTACAAAATTTATGAAGTTGTTTGTGATGAAAAAAGGTTTAAAATTATATCATCATGATTGGTGATACGAGTCTCTATTATTGAGTGCATTATATCAACCCTACTATTGTTGTTTTTTATAATGTATGTTTAATTCTACTAACTTCAGCCTTTTCTGGTTATCATTATGTGACGTACTAATACCTAACTTTCCAAAGATAGAGATCTTGCACTACTTGCATGCTTTTTAATCGTTGTTTTTATGTACACACAAAATATCTATGATTATTTATTTTTCTTATAATATTTAAAAAATAATTAAATAGTTAAATAAAGAGATATATACAAACAATTTTCAATTATGCATCTAATGCGACCTAGCATGTTTTAAAACCACAGCTTTTGATATTTTATAGAAAATATTTTAGATGTTTTTATGATAATTTAAATATTTTAATCGTTAATTTTAATATTATGTATATTATGTTAATTTTATAATTAAAATTCACAATTAAAATTACTGAATTATTATTTTTATGAAACACTTAAAATGTATCCTATTTTATATAGTAGCTAAAATTCACAGAGACTTATAAAACAATATGTAAATATCATCAAAATTCATGGAAGAAAATGATACATTTAGAAATAGTTTATCATCAAATTAAATTTTTATCACTAATTACAATATATATATATTTTTCATATTTTCATTAATTACAAATATTTTCATTTTTTTCTTCTCATTTATTATTATTATTATTATTATTATTATTATTATTATTATTATTATTATTATTATTATTATTATTATTTGTGGAGTGGGCATTTGTTGGTTTTGTGTTGTCACAATACTGATTGCATAACATATGCGTTGGATTTTGCTTTATGCTTTGTCTCCTCAGACATACAGCACGTCACACGTGTGTTCAACTAACACCTTACGTTCAGAACAAACACTAAACACATTTCATTTATGATTTGATTGATTTCTTATATATTTCTAACTTTATTTTTATTAAAATATCTATAAAAAAAATTTTAGGAGTCAATATTAGGAAAATAATAAGGAGTTAATATCATTTTTTTTTCTTTTCTCTCTTTTTTTTTATCACCAATTATTTTTCTAGTTACACTTATTGGCTCTCTATTGGTCTCTTAATATTAGTTCCCTAACATTACTCTTTTTCCTTCTTTTCTCTCTTCCTTTTTACCACCCACTATTTCCCTAATTATATTCATTCGCTCTCTATTACTCCTCTAACGTCGGTTCCCTAGCATTACTCTTATGTAAAATATATATGGTTGTGAATATTCTTAAAGGGTGTGTTTGGTTCTGAGTACTGAGACTGAGATTGGAAGGCTGAGACTCAGTCCCCAGAATTCCATTATGTTCAGTATCTCCAAATTAGAAGGACTGGGAGACTAGGGACGGAATTGAAACTTTAATAATAATTTTTACTCAAATAACCTTAATTAATATTATGGTTTCCAATAGTAACTTTTATTTCTACTCTATTAACTTGGTTTAATTTCTATCTCTCAGTTTTTATCTCTAATTAATTTTAAACTAAATACAATATACAAACTTATTTTCAGTCTGAATCACTTAATCTTAGTATCTTAGTCTCAATCTCTCTCCAAAACTAAGCCCATAATGTATATGTATATTACATATAATACAAGCAATTTTATTAGGTTGAGTACACGAAAATCAATCCTAGGTTTTTATGGGGGGTGAGACTTTTTTTTTTTGTCATGTGAGATTTTTTATTCGAATAAAATAAATATGATATATACACCTATTAATTATACTACAAAAATTAATCATTTATCAATTATTGCCTATAAAAATATGTATTCAACACTTCATGAGACAACTGTAAATTTGTTTGATTATTCATCTATTACAAATTTAATTATTTTATTATAATATATTTTATTATTTTGATAACTAATTATTTAGCTAAAAAATATGTGAACAAATACATACGTGTGTATAAATATATACAGCACACCAACAGTATAGTTTGATTAATTTTAAGTCTGTATAATTGGATTATATTAAAATAACGAAAGATTACTCATTTTGCAAATTGATTCTTAAAAAGCTTTGTTAGTCAAATATAAAGTAATTCAAATCAATCACGCTGTCATAATATGTGACGTTATATTATAGTTGTTAAGCTCTAGTGTGAGCTCTTAAACTTTTATGAATTTACGAGTTTAGGTAGTGAAATCGAGTCAATTCGTCACTAAACTCGCATTTCAGTAAACTCGGTTAAACTCGTATAAAATCAGGTAAACTTGCTCAAACTCGCGAGTTTATGAGCAAGTCAGTAAGTTTGAAATTTGACCAAATTTTACCCAAAACAGTGTCATATTGCCAACAAAGAAGACTTTCTCTTAAGAGTTAGAATTACAAAATTATTTACTTACTCACACCCGCTCCTCTTTGTGCCAAATTTGTACTTTATATGTTATATGTTATTGTATTTATTCATAATAGATAATTATCATTTAAATCATAAAAATATACCACTAGTTTAGCTTATTATGTGCTTTAAAATTAAAAATTTTTAATTTTGAATGCTTAAATTTGAGATTAGTTATGATATATTTTTATTTTTATATAATAAATAAACTCGTACGAGTTTACGAGTTAACTCGCGAGTCGAGTCTAGATTGGCTCTACGAGTTTATTTAAACTCGCGAGTTTGACAACCTTATATAATATAACAACTGACATGTGTCCCAAAATGATTAGTTGACGTATATTACATCATTTAATTAAATGACACATAATCTAATAGATAAAATGACTAATTTGACTTATGGTGTATTTTTTTAAAATCAATATGATTAATAAAATTTTTTGAAAACTAAAATTAATATGATTAACAAAATTTTCTGAAAAATATTTCAGAAAACCAAATATCTTTCTTAGAAAGAATTTGAATAGTAGCTCATATTTGATTACATGAATTAGATTTCATCTTTTAATCCCATCAAATTCAATTCAAAAGAGTGTGAGTTGTATTGCCAAATTGATGCATCTTACTGCATGAATTTAGGCACATTTGATACTGCAACTCTGCCAATCAAGCTGTTCAGCTAAGAAACAATTATAGCACATAATGTAAGAGGTGTACCACAATTTGGGTTGAACAAATTGGAAATTCAAAACAATTCATAAGCTTGTTCATAAAGAAGTAAACATGGACAAGTGTTGCCTTGAACAACAAGAAAACTCACGCCATTATCTTGGCAGACCTAGCATAAAGACTATCGACGACTTTCCCAACATTTGAAATGGTATCCAGAGTTGCAGGATATATCGCATCAGTCTTGGGGTCGTCAAATATGACGAGGCATCCAGCACCTTGATCCAATGTCCCGGCGAACTTCTTGTCCAAGATCATCTGGGACAACTTGCGCTCCACATGATCCATAGGCAGTTCAATGAGCTCGGCAATGTGTGCAATCTCAACCCTTGAGAACGGCTCGATTAACCTGCAAAGATTCTGCTCCAAGAGGGTATCATACAGGGATTGCAAGTGCCTGTGGACAATCGGGTCTTCCTCCAACTGTGCCTTGTAGTCCCGCAGAGCAATCTCAAACAATTTCAGGGATCGCTTAGAATGAGCATCTGCAACGGCTTTCATTGCATCCAAGTCGGGGCCAACATATTGCAACCCGGCTTTTGAAGATATGATTCCACTGACATCATCAGCTTGATTGACCATGATCTTACACAACAGCATGTATTTCAGGCTGAAAATTGCCTTTGGGTCTTCAAGTGCATTGAAAGACTCGAAGGCTTCAAAGAAATAGCTGTATGCAGTTTTATAATCCTTCTCCTCAGCATGAAGTATTCCACTCTGAAGATCTATGGCACCTTGTTGTGCTGGAGGCACATAAATAGCATTTGCAGCAGTTCTTGCTGCGGTTAGCGCAGCTTTTGCCTTTGGAAGGTTTCTTAATGAGAAGTGTAGCTTGCTTTCCAGCAAGTCTATATCTACGAGTAGAAGCTTGTCATCTAATCTTCTAACCTCTTTGATCAAGCTTGACAGAAGAGTCAAAGCTTCTGAATAATCCTTATTTTCCATCAGAAGTGCTGCTAGTCTTGCCTCAACTCGCTGCCTAAGGAATGTACGCTTCTCAGCATGAGTCCACTGCACCATTTCTCTGCAAAGCACAATTTGAAGATGGGATGTCCCTGGAATTTTAGCGACTGCATCAATTATTCCCCTAACTATCTTTGCAGTTTTTGCCTTAGGGATCAGGGAGAAAAAGGGCCTCAGTTGTGTGAGAAGGCTGCGTAGATCCTCTCCTCTATTTTCTTGCCTTAGAAGGTCAGTAAGGTTTGAGATCGCCTGCTCTTTCATACGCAGAGCTTCAGGTGAGGAAGAAGGATCCTCAAGTACACGATAAAGAATAGAAATAGCCTCAGATGGGTCTTTGGCCTCCATAGCAAGAGCAAGTGACTCTGTTGTTGCAGCAAGATGATTTGAAGCCATGGCTCCTGTTTAGACAAACTCTGCAACAAAACAATTACAACTTGAGTTTTGGGAGTAAGAAGCAAAAGTATTGTCCCGGTATATATTGTAAAGCATTAGGTGAGTTCAGCTAATGGCAGTTTTCCAAACAACAATCAAGTTTTTCAGATGCAATATAAAAGTATTGTCATGAAAAGTTGACAAATTACACTCATGATGAAGCCCTTTTGAGGTTTGATGAAAGTAAAAATCCGACTCCCCTCTATTTCTAAAATCACTCGGACAAATAGAGCGGAGTTACCAGAAAACTCACCAAAGGGGAGGTTGATGTCTTTTGCACTAAAAACATACATACGTACTTCATCTCAAATTGTAAACCAACAAGAAATGAAGAAAGAAAAAGAAGAGATATTGTCATGTCCCAAATATGCCTTAAAAAGTGGTGTTATGAAAAGTGTAACGAACTCATCTCAAATTTAGATGAAAAGAACCTTATAAATTATTCTAGAGTAGTATGTCTTGATTGAAAGAAAGAAGATAAACAACAAATGTGCTTCCATATCTACAGCCCCAAATATGTTTTGTTGAGAGTTTACAGAGTTCATTCTAATTTGTGCATTCTATTCATGAATATTGCTGAATAAACAACTCGGATAAAAATGACAAGCTTATTAGCATCAAAATGGTTACAATGTGGAAAAATCCACTGTTTTCACTTTTCAATCCATTTAGAAATATTAGAACCATGGTTATGGAACACCACAGTGCTGCCAGACTAAAGCTGCTAAGCACTTCTGCAATGGCAGCAGACATCACAGATTGTGAACAACCTAAACAAGCTTCATAAAAGATCTCTCCATGGTAATATGGTATGTTACAAAAGAATTATATCATTTCTTATTTTAAAACGTGAACAAAACAAAATCCATTCATTCATGAGAATACTATAGACATGATTGAGTTTCGTGTCCCATAAGTCTGAACTCTCAATTCTTGAACCACCTCCCTTTTCCCAAATAGGAAAACAACTGAGTAAATCATTACACCAAAAACCCTAATGATCAACCAGAAGCCAATAAAATTTTAAATAAAAAGGACAACACATTGTAACTTTAGGTAGGTACTTCTAATTCAGTTACGAAAAGGAGGAGAATAAATTAAGGTATTGTAAGAAATGCTTTTGCACAAGGAATACATAAGGTAGGAACTTCTAATTCTTTAAATAGGGTTGACAGATCCAAGCTGAATTCCCGATCCCGTGTATTCCATACCAAATTCTCTCTAAAAGTACCCTTTAATTACTCATAGAAATAGCAAATTTGTAACAAAATGAACTGCAGATCCTGTCCAAGTATTGCTTTTTCATAACTAGGGTGGGTTAATCTCTGTCAGTCTATGTTTTTCTTATTTTTTATTATTACTAAGCAAAGTGATCCAAAACTAAATGGGAGCCCCAAGTCCCCAAGCATATAGTACATGATTCCAAAATTACAAAATAAATAGCCAGAATCTAGAGAAATGAAACCAAAATATCCCCAAAAGGTTGCTACGGCACTCCACATGATCACAAAATAACGATCTCAGTATAGGGGTATAGCACCTAACCCCACTACAAGAAGAACAAAAATGAACTCCAAAAGAATATTAAATTCCCATCAACCTATTTTTATGGCTGCACACATTAACATACACCCTTGCCTCAACTTCATCTACTTTCAACTTGGATCAACACCTACACAAGCATCCCGTGTTGAGGCATAGGATCCGGAGAAAGATCACACTCAAAGGGTGTACTGTAAGCATGAACCCTAACTTGTAGTGATTCTCTAAACCACAATTGCCCCCCTCCAAACTCTTCTAAATTCAAGCATTGCCAAAATAGAAGCCATGATTCCTCTCAAGATAAAAAATAAAAACAACCTCACAATTTCCTCAATTAAACATGCATAATTCAGATCACAACAAATTGCCCAACCTTACCCTTGCCACACAATTTTTAGCCTCTGCATATATACAAGTCTAAGTAAAACCCTAATGAAACCCTTCATCGAACGAAATTCATAAAAATAATGGCAACGGAATCAAGAAACAGTAAGAGAAGTAAAGATGAAGGAGGGAGAGAAAATTGGGAACTAACCAGTTAAAGTGAAGAGATCCTGAAAGGAAGAGAGACGAGAGTGGCGTGTGAGAGGGACAAAGAAGAGAAGAGAACAGAGACTACAGAGAAAACCAAGCTCTACTGGGGGATCTGTGTTCTAAGTTCTACGCCCATCTTTTAGTGGGCCTAACGTGATGATTATAAGCCCATATTTCTTTTTTAAAACTAAACTAATGTGTTTGAGGGCCGTAAAATTTCTGACAAAAAACTAACTATGCAATTAGTTAGGATAGTCGGGCTGTTAGTCTAAGAGTTTAAATGGCAAATGTCTTTGCCTCATATCAAGCCACGCCAAGTTTGAACCCTCATGGAAAAGGATCTAGTGTAGTGTAGCGTGTGTGAGTGAAGGGGCGAGTGTTTTTGAAAAAAAGAAATAATAATAATAATTTTGATGTATTGATAATGTAAAATGTTTTACACAATAGTATAATTATATTCGTTCTCTCGAATGCTTAATCATGGAGTCAATGAAAAAGAAAATTTCTTTTTATGACATGACATTTTATAATTGAATGAGAAAGTTTTGGTAACCAATATTAGGAAAACAATAGAAAGTTAATATCATTTTTTTTCTTTTTTCTTTTTACTACTAACTATTTTCCTAATTACACTAATTAGTTCTCTACTTGTCCCCTAACATTAGTTTCGTAGCATTACTCTTTGCTGATGATATTTAATTTGTAGAATTCACACTTTGTTCTACGATTTTCCATATTGTTTTGCCACTCATTTTTATATCCTTCTTTTTGAGAGGGAGGGGGGAGTATGTACATGTTACTTTCAATTATTAATAAAAGTTACACATTTTTTGTTTTCCATTATTCAATATTCCTAGTAAATTGTACAAATGACATAATAATTACCGCACACAATCACATTTTAAAGACAATCATCAAAACCTTTGTTAATAAATATTGCTTGATACAACAACGGATCATAATATTGATCATACTCACACACATGCTTCTAGTTAATCATCACCAAAATCAAAAGCACTAGTTAAACTTTATGCAACAATCCTCATATATTATTCATTTATTTATTTAATTATTATTAATTATATTCATGCAAAGTCCCTTGTCTCATTATCACTATTCAACTTTCCCTTTCCACTATTAACCACAAAGTCAAGATTATAAAGCACCGGAACCATAGTAATAGAACACAAGAACACCAAAACAGGACCAAATATCCAAAGCAAAAGAGGGAGTGCCGAATAGAAAATCCTATTCCCCACAGTGTTCAACATAAACCCTTTCTCTAATATTTCATTAACATAATCCGGGGTCACTAATGACATCGGTTCATCTTGCGGGGTGTTGATTAGAATGTTGACTTGGTTGATGAATCGGATTGACAAGGAGTGGCAGAAGAACGAGAACATGAAGAGGGTTAGGAGTGTCACGTATTTCAACGCTATCATGAATTCCCCGTGGCCGCCGTAGAGGGCGTCATCTAGCGGCTTTTTTATGCTGTAGGTGCTGCTTACTACGGCGGCGAGCCCGGAGGAAAGGAGAATAGAGGTTGTGGCCATTAGGGTTGACCCCATAATTGTGTTCCGAAGTGATTGAACGGCCAAAATGTTCTTTTTCTCATTGTCCTGAAAAAACAATTAACCATGTCATATTACAATAAAACTTGTTTTATAATTAGATTATATGGATTTACATTCATGCTCATTATTTTGGTCTAGAAAATTAGTTTCATACATATTGGATTGGAGATTCGCCTCATCGATGTCTTGGTCCATTTGTTTTTATTCTTATGAATTGTCTATGAAAAAATATTATTCTCATATATATTTCTTTAAAATTCAATTTTCAAGAATATTTTTTTGGTATTCCTAGGTTAAGAAAATAAAAATTAAGAAACACACAAATATATTTTAATTTATTCTTAGAAATATTATTAAAAAAAAAACAATTCACAATCATATGCATTACTAAACAAATTAAACAATAAGTGTTTATAATACTCAAATATAATATTCTCAAACATAATATTCCTCAAAATATTATTAGAATAACATTTTATCTGGTATGATAAAAGAATAAATTAAGAAAAAACAAGTGGATGGAAAAAGGAATATTTTTTTATTTGTAACATACGAATGAATTGCTATCGATGATGCATGATCCAATAAAATCCTTGTACATATATTGCTCTGTTATTCCATTCTTTATTTCCCACCTTTTTGTGTCCTGTATTTAATTTCATTCTTATTCTCAGAGAAAATGTCAATTCCATATATTATTCTTATTCCATTTGTTAAGATTATATTAGAAATTTGATAAAATTGACCAGGGTATAAAACAATACTAACTGAACCTTGAGTATAAGAATCACATAAGAAATTATATAAATAAATAGAATAAAAAGGTTATATAAGTAAATTGAATAAAGCAGTCACAAACAAAACTTTAGTAATAATAATAAACCCACAAAATAACTTAAAAAGGTTAAGATAAAATCAAAATCACTATAACAACTTAAATATTTTAGTATTTAGTATTTAGGAAGCTAAGCTTTCATCATAAATATATTTATTGAATTAAGGGCAATATCAAGTTTGTTAAATTATCACATAATAAGATAAATGTAATTATGATTCAATGTTTATTTTTCATCTATGCATGCGAAATGTCATTTAAAAGAATGGAAATGATTAGAAGACTATAATTATATATATATATATATATATATATATATATATATATATATATATATATATATATA
>JASCZI010241718.1:16542-40844 GCA_036250425.1 Stylosanthes scabra
ATAGCAGCAACCCAATTCCTTCTGCCAGAGGCATTGATGGCAACAATAGTTGTGTGTGGATGAGTTCGAACATTGTACCAAAGCCAAAAATGGTAGCCAACGGTTAATAGAAACCCTAATGGCACCAATATCACATCCAAATAACACTTCTTCCATTCCATCTTCTATATGAATGATGAATGAATGAAACTTGCAATAATCTATAAATTATTATTATTATTATTATTGTGTTGTTGATTGTTGATGTTACAATAGAACTTCCCAGATCCCACTTCTGAATAATGTGCCTTAATAAAAGTTAAGCAACAATAATCTTAGTGGGAATTTATTAATATATATCCATATATCCACTTCCTTGTTCTTATGCAATATTTCAACCACCATCTACCAAGGTTTATATACTCATCAAGTGAGAATGAATGAAGACTTGTTCCACCTTGTGATTCATTTTCATGGTTCATGCTATGAATAAAAGTGAAAGCATAAAGAGGAAAAAAGGCATTGCTTTATCACTAAATTACAAAACCTTGGTTTATCTTAATTTTATTTTCTTTTTTCTTTTTGCTACTAAATATAATAATATATCTTAATAATACATTTTTAATATAATGATTATAAATATAATTGGTGTTTTATTGAAAGAACTTATTTGTTTTATGTTTTAGTATATTAAATATATTTAAATTGTAATTTTTATTCAATTTATTATTCTTTTTCTCCTTGAAAAAAAATATTACATGTGGAGAAGGTTGTGTACTCCACTTTATTTTTGTCTCCTGTCTTATCCTTCCAATTAGGGCCCATTTATTTCTTATTGCCTTCGTACTTGCTAGTTGCTAAGCTATATGTAATTAAAAAAAAAAAATCAGTACACTATAATAATTTATGATAATTTAATGATTTTAATAATTAATTTTAATCATATATAATATATACTAGAAAAAATATATGCTTAAGAGTCCATTCATTACTATTTTATTTAAATGGTGCTACGAGATCAACGTTAAGGAGTCATGTATTAAGGAGCCAACTATATTATCTATAATTCTCTATAACTCATAATGTATTGACTCCCTAGTCTTTTTCATTTTATTTATAAAAGTTTCGGTACAAATAATCTTAATCATAAAAGATTTAAAAAGTCCAAAAAAATATCATAAAAGTTATAACATACTTGATACCCATATAATGATTCATCGGTTTATTTGCTAACACTTCCAGGTAGTTTATTGGATATTTTGTACGAAAATTTTAGATAATTTTGTCAAGATAATGATATTTTTGTTTATGAGTATATCAAAAATTAATTTAGTATTTCATAGTTTGAATCCGTCAGTATTTTAATTCTATTTTTAAAGTGTTAAACACACTTGATATATAAACAAAATTAAATTGGTCTAACGTTCAACTCACTAACCCACTTAAGTAAATACGGAGATTCGATATCCACCTTTTTTTTTTTTGACATAATATACACCTTGTATATGCAGCAAGCCATAAAAATGAATTAGGTTTTGTAACAAAGAACAAATTAGATAAATAATTATATATAAAAGATAATAATTATAGATAACCAAGTGTTTTTAACAATTAAGCCTAACCAACACGGACGAATGCATACGTAATGTTATGGTTATGGGGCAAGTGCCACCACTCAACTTTTAGAAAATTCTATATAATGTATAGAGAAAAATAAATTTGCCCCCACTTTGCAAATAAATTAACCTCCAAAGCTTAATGGTCATTTTTGTTGGATAATCAAGACTTTTTTCCCTAATATGTAGTTAATATTTATTTATAAATGATATAGGTAATATATATATATATCAGTGCGGCAAACCCCTTAGAAAATTAATTATAATTTTATTGATTGGAGTTTTGTTAAATTTAATTTTGGACGATTATGTTAGGTGTACACCAAAATCAACCACTAAATTAGCTACTAGAGCATAAAGTACATTGAAATACTAAATATATACTAATAAAATGAGTTAAACTATATATGTATTATGTAATTCAATGTGCATTATACACTGTGACTAATTTAATAGTTAATTTTAGTGTATAAATAGAATTATTCTTTAACTTTTAGTACCTAATAATAAATTTGATGACTTAAATTCTTATTAGATGTATGTAAAATTTAAATGGGAATTATATATTGAATTTAAATAGCATTTTGCGTTTTCATCTTAAAAAAATGGTTTGAAACTTAAAAAGATATGTTTGTTTTTTAGTATTTGTTCTTAATTAACTTATAACGAATTAACACATTATGAAAATACAAAATTTATCGTTAATAGGAATTAAGATCTTGTTTTCTTACTTTAAATTATTTCTTTTCCAAAATATTTGCATTTGATTATATTGGTAATAAAAGATTGTTATATATATTTTAAACTATAGAAAAATTATAGAAATTTTAATTACTATTTTATTGTTTTAAATTATTAAGATTTCTTAGTAGATGTGTTAAACAAATAATTTAAAAGAAAATTCCTTTCTACTTTCATTTAAAATTCGTTTCTACTTTCATTCAAAATTCGTTTCTGTTTCATGAAAATCCAATTCAGTTTTTAATTCAAAATTGTTTCTATTTTAATTCAAAAGCCGTTTCTGTTTCATTCAAAATCCGTTTCTCTTTTCCTGAATATCCAATTCAATTTTTTATACTAAATCTGTCTCTATTTTTGTTCTAAATTTGTTTATGCTTGTCTTCAAAATTCGTTTCTATTTTTTAAAAATAACCAATTCAATTTTTCATCATCAACAACAACACCAACAATAGCAAGAACAACACCAATAATAAGAGGAACAACACCAACACCAACACCACCAAAGAAGAAGAAGATGATGATGATGGCGGCTGCAACAACAATGGTGAAAGAAGAAGAAGAAGCTGCGGCGGTGGATGCGCGTTTTAAATTTTGGGAGAGGAGTACGCGTGTTTTGGAAGAGAAGCGCGTGTTTTTCACGTTATTTGAGTTAGAGTGTGTTAAAAATACTTGGTTGAGTTGGATTGGACAAATTACTTGAATGAGCAGCATTACTCATAAAAAAATTGCACGAATGATGTAATATATTTGATTTTTTAAAAAATATATATATAAATATAAATGTATTATATTTTCTTTTCTTTTTTCCTTACTTAAAAGGCTCAATCATTTGTGTGTTTTTGTTAGAGCTAGAAATTATTTAGTCCCAAATTATTTCCTACTTTATAAAAGATGGTCAAAGAAGAAATAAAAGCAAGTTAAAATACAAAGAGATGATATGGACAAAGGATGTTAATAAGACTGACCCAGAAAAGAAAAAGACAAATTATATGATAAGCTGAGATGATGATTGCATTCATTTTCTTATAAAGGTTGTTCTTTAGAATCTATTATTGACGTTAAAACTAATTTAATTTCAATATAATTTATTCATTCTCAGCCTTAAAGAATAAGGAATGTATGAGTACTTAGAATTATTGTTTATGTAGTATAAATATATGTTTAGATAATATTTTTAAATAATAAAATTAAAAAGTAATTACTTCTCCTTGTATAAACTATAGTGTATGAGACTTAAATTCTTATAAGCATACATATAATATAGATAATCACACCCAATTTTAGAAAGTAAAATATTAGAAACGATTATTATCATTTGACATAAGAACGAATGCAGTTTAATTAAGTGATTAAGTTTCTTGTATTTTATCTGTTACTTTCGTATTCGATTCATATTTTTCTTGCTTAAGACATCTCATATATATCATATATGATATGATTTATCGAGTTGGAGTCACTCATGAGATATGTGAGTTGATCAGTTGGAGTACCTTTTTCCAAAGTAACATATACATTATTTGGACAAGCTAAGATCATAGTGGGGATGTGTATTATATATTAATTTTTATATGGAATCAAAAAATTTGCTCAAGTTCCACCGTAGCAATATAAATATATATGATACATACATAAATCAATTATTTGAGTTACTCAAATAATTTAAAAAAAAAGTGTTAGGAGCTATTATTATTAGAGAATGAATTGAAGTTAATTAGGAAACGAGGAGGTGAATTTGTTCAGTTTCTTTTTAGATTGGCTTCTGCTATATATTATGAGTTTGTTGACGTCCTATAAAGTATATAATGTGGACTTCATAACATAGTTGATTTACTATTAATTTTCTTATTTATTTTTAAACAAATATCAATGATTCCAATCATATATTATATATGCAGCAAGTGATTAGCGACAAATATTAAAAAAAAAACTTTGATATGCACATATTAATATATTAATTTTTTATATGTCGGGTCGAAGATATCTTAAGAAACCAAATATATTACGTACATATGGGCTATAAATAAAAATAAATTAAAGGTGGCTACCTTATCACATTTAGAACATGGATGGCTAGCTAACATGACTGTTTTTATGTCTCTCCAATTAACTAACTTCATTCATGTGCGTGGATAAGACTATCATACATGCATGTTGTATGTATGTGAGGAAGAGAAGATTTAGAAGAAAGGGAAAAATGCTATCTATCTAATAAATAATAATAATTGAAAGTTGATGTGCATGCAACAAAATAAAAAGACATTATTGGATTTGGATGATACATAATAAGTTGTTGGAAAAAACCTTAGCTTTGCGATAATAAGTGGATATATACATGATGTCCACTTCAATTATTCGTCTATAGTGTATGCCTACTAATGCTCCAAGACCGAAGAAAAAAAAATCTTGTATATATTAGTATGCTTTAGGAACTTATCATAGTATATGGAAACGTAATTAAAAGATATATAAATTGGGTGCGTTTAGTTTGATCTTTCATCATCGTTACAAGTTTAACGCAATTGTTTAGCAATCACAAAATTAAAACATTAAGAAAATAATGGCATGCATTTCTAATGTATAGCTTGGTCATCATACTTCTTTGTCTTTATTTATTAGTCTCCACTTCGATGCTTATTTAAGGGCATTCGCGTATTTTTGTTCTGTCATTTTTTTTTTGTCTTTAGACTATATAACCTCATGTCTAATTAAAGAGAAAGTTTAGAAAGCCTATAGTTTGTTAGCCAATAAGTGATCAATAGGCTTTTTCCTTCTTTTCACTTTCCCTTTTTATCGCTCATTATTTTTCTAATTATACTTATTGGCTCTCTATTGGTCCCCTAATGTTAGTTCCGTAACACTACTCTTAATTTAAAAAAATTTGAACTATGATTTAACTTAAGTAAAAAAATTTCTTCTCTTAGCAACAAACTCTTAAATGAAATTTCGATCCAGGATGAATTTATTTTGTCCTGATTGAGGGATACCTCGGTAAAAGAAAAAAACATTTCCTTCAAAAAGTGAAAATTGCCAAATATTTATAAATACAACGATGCTATGTAAACAAAAATTTAACCAATATCAGCTAACAACTTAAATTAGATGTTCTATTTGTTAGGTTTCGGATGTTCTTTAATAAGATTTCAGATGCTCTATTTCTTTTGGTTGATTATTATTGGTTGTTTTAGGTTTCAGATGTTCTAGTGACTTATATTGTGGATGTTTTATAAATAGTAGTTACGAATGTTCTAAATTTTGTTGGCTGATTTATTGGTTAGATAAATATTGATTACCTATACTTTTTCTTATAAATATTATCATAATCATATACGCAAATAGTATAAATATTATTGATATAATAATTTTTTTTTAAAAAAGTTAAAAGCATTTAGAAAATTGAGCATTTATAAATTTTTTATAATACTTAATCCTTAATTAGAAAAATAAAGGAACCATTAGATTTTTTTTATTTCTAACAAGAAGACCCATGATATCTATAAATGATTTTAGCAAAAGTAATAATACTAAATTAGGATATCCGCCATAAAAAAAATAATGACTAATAATAATGGGAATTTCACATAAAGTAATTTTTCCTCTCATGGGATCTATACATGAGAACTTATAAATAGATTTACCAGAGTGCTAAATTTCCTTGAGATGGAAATTTTTTTTTTTGTTTTTTTTGGGTAATGCTATTTGTATGTGTCACTATACAACTCTATACATTTTATTTACAATACGAAAAAATATAAACATATGATAGAAAAAACATATGAATATAATATATAAAAAAAAGTAAATATTAATACAGAAAAATTCATAAAACACATAAATACAACATACAATAATACATAAATAGTTATGTGTAACACAGTATACATCAACGTACAAATAAATAAAAAAAAATAAAATATATACGAAGGTATATGATAATATAGATTAATTTTTTTATTTATGGATAAATTTATCAATTATCATCTTTCTAAATTTTTATAGTTTAAAAGAGTAGTTTATTTCATTAGTAATAAATAAAGAGAATATTCTATGGAAGATGCTTTGAGTACAATTAGTTGTGTACACTATGCAAGTCATTTTGGTGGTATTGGAAGATCACAGTAAAAGAAACACCCATTATAATAAATAAAGTTGGTGATACTTGATATTTCTTTTAGTGTGAATATTTTTCTACTTATTAGGATTATAAGAAAAACTTTTAGTGTATGTAATATATAAATAAATGGGTAATACTAGATATATCATTGTACACATCTATATATATTATTTAACCATACAAAAAAATATAAATATTAGCATAAAAATATAAATATTGGATATACCATTGTACACATCTGTACATATTATTTAACAATAAAGGAGTATAGACAACATATTTTTTTACACAGTACTTTTTATGCTAAACATATAAATGTAGTTGATTTACAAAAATAATAATAATAAGGGAAGGGCGTAAATATGAGTTGAGAAGCAAAGTCAAAAATTTTGGTAATTCTCTATGATATGGTCATGATATTTGATCACCAAATTGGCCATGTCAACTCGGTCCTAACCATTTCATTTTCTGATATCTAAAGAACTTGTTCCCTTATATTAGAGAAGGGATAAGTTAGATGCTTTATTCATAGTTTTGTATCCTCATGAGTTATTAATTTTATATTTTCTCTCTCTTATTATAGTTACATTATAATTTTGGATAAAAGATAAATATATTCTGATTTTTTTTTAAAGTTAAACAAAAATGTCCTTCATTTTGATGAAATATCCATATGCTCCTAATCTTCATGTGACCGTTATGCATGCATATGATGTGGCTATCAACGCTGCCTAGCTAGTCGGAATGAAGCTATGCTGTACATACTAGGCACGTAATTGACATCAGATAGCAAAACAAATTCGATTCCTTTGGGAGAATAAAATTCTAATTTAGAAGGATTCATATAAAAGAGGGTAACAACTTCGTTTTGTCTTCTAATGTCCATTACAAGCGTGGTCTGTATTAGTGTGGCTCCATTATGGTTAACTACTAGTATCATTGATAGCCACATCACACACGTTCATAACGGTCACACAAGAATTAGACCAACAGAGGGGTAGTAGTGTCCACTTTTTTCAAAGGTCGGGGGCATGTAGGTATTTCAGTAAAGTGAAGGTTATTTTTGTCCAATTTTAAAAAGATCAGGAGAAGTATATTTATCTTTTATCCTATAATTTTTCTTCATACTCTTACAACTAATACTTCAAGAGTATTGGTCTCCATGCTTGTACTCATATTTTTGTAATGAATATCTATATCAATAATAAAGTAAAGAAATAAAAAAAAATAAAAAATAAAAGAAAAATACAATGATATGAAAGAATACAAACAATATGAGGTAATAGAAATAATAATAATAACATAAAGAAAATGCTTTGTAATAGTTGAAATTACCGCACTAAAATATTGTTAATCTTTTAAAAATATTAATGGAATGAAGTTATAATTTTAGATTTTTATTTGCTTGTTTTGAATGGGAAATTATATCAAAGGTTAAAGTGGGAAAAAAAATTAGACACTAACTCTTTTCGATATCCCCGTTATAATACTATATATAAATAAATACTATGGAATCAATGTTAGAGACCAATAAGGAGTTAATGAATGTAATTAGAAAAATAGTAGGTGATAAAAAAAAAAAGAAAAAAAAAATAATATTAACTTTCTATTGTCTCCCTAAAATTGACTACCAAGACTTTTTTTTTTCTAGAACTATAGCTAATAAGGTCTCCCTTTTTTTCTGATAAGTTGTTAACAATGTTTCGCTAATCAAAACTATCTTGCAGTATTATTATTATTATTAGTATTATTATTATTAGGGAAAGTTATCTATGTACACTATATGAAATCCAATATTATCATATTACACTAAAACCAGAAAAT
The DNA here is from genome assembly GCA_036250425.1 of Stylosanthes scabra. NCBI lineage: Eukaryota > Viridiplantae > Streptophyta > Magnoliopsida > Fabales > Fabaceae > Stylosanthes > Stylosanthes scabra. Next base: position 24,814 of record JASCZI010241718.1, read on the forward strand.
TGATCACATTGCACCGTTTGCCATTTCTATGGAATTCGTGACAGGGTGTAGAGATTTCTTGAATCCGTTGGACCCACCACAGATTCAGATCAATTTGCAAAACTTTGTACAGGATTCGTGGCACCCTGCCACGGATTTGGTGTTACTATATGCGAAGGGGGATCCCTGGCACCCTGCCACGGATTCAGGGTGAAAAAAAAACCTATAAAATCTGTGGTAGGGTCATTCGGATTAAGAGTGTTTGAATTTTAGAGAGAGCAGTGAAAATTTTTTTAGAGAGAAGTCAGAGAAAAAGATTGAGAGAGCTTTTGAGTATTTTTCATGGAAGAGTGATCAATCGAGGAGATTGCCGCGGAGGACCGGCGGGAGATGTACCGCCTCAATGAGGTTTCACACGTCGCCCATAACGTCCACGACGAGGTTAGTTTTTTTTTAAACGTATTTAATTTAGATGTGATTTATTTGTTAATTACATGTGATTTATTTCTTAGTTAGATGTGCTTTATTGGTTAGGGTGATTTAGTGTAGGTTTTAGTTAGGTTTACATTACGTGTTACTGTTTAGGGTGTTATTAATTTCACCGTGACTTATTTACGGGTTTACGTGTTAGTTTCGTAACAATATTCTGTTTAGCTTTAACTGATCGTTACGAATTGCTTTTTTTATTTTGATTCAATACTTGTTCCTATTCAACGCAGAAGGATAGATGTATCATCAACGTCCGTCAGTAGATTGCGATGGGCCTAGATCCATGCGCCGAGCTGTTCGTGCAGCGGGTCGGTCTGCTCCCGGTTGCACGACTGACCGAACGCTGGTTCAAGATTGACGAGCCGCTCATCAGCGCCTTCCTAGAGAGGTGGCGACCGGAGACTCATTCGTTCCACATGCCGTGGGGCGAGTGCACTGTCACCCTCGAGGATGTCGTGTACCAGTTGGGTCTCCCCATCGACGGCGAGCCTGTGAGTGGCTGCCTTTGGGACTTCGAGAACATGATGCGACTTCGAGAACATGATGCCAGAGGTTACAGGGAGAACCCGATGGGACTGGTTCCGGGAGATGTTCGGTGAGCCACCCGACGCGCCGGACGCGGATGCTGCACCGTGATGTTCTCATGGTTGAGGAGCAGGTTCGGTGTTCTCCCTAGCCACCCGACCGACGAGATGGTCCTCATGCATGCCAGAGCTTACATCTGGATGCTGCTGTCGATCTGTCTTTTCAGGTACAAGACTGGAGCTCGAGCTCATGTTCGCTGGCTTCCTTATCTGCTGCGCATCGACGATCTAGGTCGATACAGCTGGGGGTCCGCAGTGCTAGCCTGACTGTACAAGAGTCTGTGTCGAGCAGCCAACAGGAATGTCGTCCAGGTGGCCGGGTCATTGGATCTGCTGCAGAGCTAGATTTTCTGGCGGTTTCCTCTCCTTCGCCCTCCCACTTTCGACCACATTGAGTGGCCATTGGCCTCCAGGTAAACCAATTTATTTGTTTCGCTATGTAATTTTTACTTATGTTTTATTTTATGCTGCTTGGTTAACGTGTTTGTGGTATTGTCAGGTGGTATAGGTATCTCCCCACATCGGACGAGAAGGCGCCCCGACTGCAGGGTCTCAGGAGGCAGCTCGATTTGATGCCCTTCAGCGCGGTTAGTTATGAAACATGCATTCAATATTGTTGTCTTATACATCCTTTTCGTGTTGCAGTTCATATGTCTCTCGTATCGGACGTTGGAGATAGAGGCGGTGCTAGATCAAGGCTTTCTGCAGGAGGAACACAGAGCCCTCTGGTGTTCGATCGTCCCACTTATATACTTTGGGACCATCGAGTGGCACCAGGTTGATTGCGGGATCCCGCAGTTTGGAGGGGTTCAGAATCGTCGCACACGTTTCAGTGCTGGCATGCACTCTGGGCCACTAGGTATGGTTTAATTTATGATTTCCGGTTTAGTTTGAGTTATTTTTCGTAGTTTACCTTACGTAACGTGCTTGTGGGCATGCAGGTTTCAGCAGGTGTTTGAGGTTGTACAGTCTGTTGATCCCGGCCCCACTGCAGACTTCATTCAGTGGTCGATCCTCGTCGCTAGGAGGTACCTTGTCCCCGCTGATTGTTTCCATCATTTGCCACCCGACGAGATCCCGGTTGAGGCTACACAGAGACAGTTAGGTCCACATCCAGCGGCCATGACGTGCCTCATGTGCCGGATAACAGGCGACCTGTGAGGAGGATGATGGTTGGGACGAAGACCACCGCTCGGGACTAGCAGTGGTTGGACAGCATGATGGCTGAGGATGTGCCGGCCGCGCCACCGACGCAGAAGATTAGGCGCATGCCTGGGAGCTAGGCACGTCAGAGAGGGGCGGGCAGACCCCGCAGAGGCGGCAGAGCTGGTAGAGGCCGCGGGGAGGGGGGTGACGCGGTGCCTACCCAGCAGACTCAGGGCGTTCCAGCACCAGTCAGGCGGTAGAGAAGGCGGGAAAAAGCTCACAGGCTTACCTCTCACCCACCCCTCAGACCCAGGAGACCACGATCTCGTCGACCATGAGCTCCCCGTCGCAGCAGGCGTACCTGGATGAGCTACATAGCCCCAGATTCCAACAGATGATTGACGACATCATGCTCGAGGGCGGCAGTGGTTACAGGCCGGTCACGCAGTTCGATGGCTCTAAGGTTCATCTGGACCTGAACGAGCCTTTGTCCGGTCCATCGCAACTGTTCATGGCTCTTGGTGGGACTCCTCCATCAGCCGCACACGTGCCGGGTGGATCTTGGGAGGTACCGTTCATGGAGCCTGCCCGTCTGCCGACTCCTCCAGCGTCACCTGCACCGGTTGAGCAGGCATACGAGTAGAGATTGTCATCTATTTTCAATTTATTTTGCTTGAAAAAAAAAACACTGTTATTCAATAATTCTTCTTTGATTAAAAAAAAAATTTGCTCTTTTGTTCAACTATTTGATATCATAAAATTTTATTGAAAATCATTGTGTGGTTTAATTTCAATTTTTGAAAACATCCCTCATGAGCACATCATAAGAAATGATTAAGGCCATGTTAGGAAAGCCTAAATGAATCCTTTGTAACCTACCTTATAAGTTAATATCCTTAGTCGCCCTTGTTGAGCCTAGGCCATGTTTTGTTGGATAGCAGTATGTTAGCCTATGTCCCCTTTTATTGATTCAACCTCTTTGAACTCATAAAATATCCTCAAGCCGGTACTCCTAAATACAACTTTTAAGGTATTTTCAAAAAAAAAAAATTTGTAGAAACATGCAAAGAAAGTAGCATGAAAGAAAGAATATATATGAATACATGATAGTCAAGTTTACCCTCTATCATCATTAAAATAAGGAGGAGAACTCTTGAAACGACACAAATTGCTACCATACATATGCATGTACCAAAAAAAAAATTCCAATCAAAATCGAAATTGGGAATATCTCCAAAAATTTGTGTTTAGGAGGAATGGTTCCTTAAGTTGAGGATATTAAAAGCCTAAATGACAATTCCATCATACATTGACCTAAGCCTAACAATACAAGCTAGAGAAAGACCTTTTGATCTTTAGTTTAGTAGACACTTAAGTTATAAAACAAATTGATGAGAATTAGACAAAAATATTGTATTCTTTTGTAAACTTGAACTTATTGGATTTGATTTACCAACAATGCACATACACACTTATGATGTTTTCAGAGATTGACTTTCTGGCACAAAATGATGGTCTGAAATTTCTTGATAACTTTAATGTTGAACATTATGAGCAATGATGAGAAAATTGTAACAAGAGTGATACTTGATGATAGAGAAGTTTTCATTTGCTTAAGTTTTTAATTGAGTCGGTCTTCTTGACCTCCCTGAGTTTTGTAGCTTTTGTAAGGGATGTATAAAGTGTCAGCTGCACAAAAAGATTTTTTTGGTTTAGATTTTACCTTCTATTTTATGCCTTGAGGACAAGGCAATGTTTAAGTTGGGGGTGTTGATAATTAGCAATTTAGAGCATATTTTCACATACATTTGCATATAGTTTAGGAATTATTTCATGTATTTCGAATAAGTTTATTTAGCATTTTGATTTTTTAGGTCAAATAAAAAGAATTCATTTTAACTCATGCATTTCATGCATTTTAGGCATCAATAGGATTGTTGTATTATTTTGTAGGAATTATGAAGACATCAAAGAAAAGGAGTGCAAAAGAAGTAAAATAATCCAATTTGCTAAAAATTCTGGTGCTGGAATTCCTGAACAACGTGACTTGTTTTACTTATAACTTTCGCGTTTGATGTGATATTGATGCGGTTCCAATTGGAGATGAAAATAGACATCCAGAGCTTTAATTTGGTATAAAGATCGTTTTCTAAATCCATCAGACCAGGGAGAAATGAATTTTTCAAGTTGGGCCTGACGCTGAATTGCGAGTACAGCTTCAATTTTGTTGATGGCAAACGGTGCAATCTGATCAATTTTCTGGTTTTTGTGTAATCTCATAATATTGGTTTTCATATAGTGTATATAGGTAACTTGCCATTATTATTATTATTATTATTATTATTATTATTATTATTATTATGTATAACCATTAGACTTTAGCTTATAAATTTTAATTAGTTTAATTTTAAAATTAATAAATTTCAATGACCACCATTCGCAAAATATATATATATATATATATATATATATAGTAATGCTACGGAACTAAGATTAGATAGAGAGCCAATAAATTCAATTAAGTTTTATCATTCAAAATTAAGTAAAGTTATAATCCGAAACTAAAAAATATTATCATTCGAAATAGATTCAAGTTATCATTCGAAACAGAATACAGTTATCATCCGTAACCTTACCACCACCACCACCACCTCCAGTGACGGACCCAGAAATTTTTTACCATGAGGCAAAAAATAATACATACTAGCATATAAAAAAATATTAATTTTGAAAGACAAAATATAATGTACTTCTTTTTTATTTTTATATTTTAAAATATTAAATAATTTTTTATTACCAACTTGATTAAATATCTCTTTTTATATATTACTAAACAATCATTCAACTAAAATCAATTAATGGAGTGACTTCAAATTCTATAGAATGATTTCTTTTAAAATATTTCTTCATTACTATGTCTAAATATAAAAATATTTATTTAAATTCAAACATTGTTCAAACTAACATAAAAAAATATATAATAACACGAACAAGAACATTTATATTTAAAAATAAAATAAAAAACAATAAAAATTATAAAAAAATTGATTAATACCTTAATGGTTGAATACTTGAATTAAAATTTATAATAAAAAAAACGGTGAAAAAAGAAATTATGGAGAATGTAAAGAGCTACACGAGAATAAAAATGAAAAATAATTAAGTTTTTTTTTTTGTGTCTAAAGAGAGACTCAAATTCGAGACCTCTTACAATAAGTGAGGGTGTGATGTCATATGAGCTTTTACACTATTGCACTTGGTTAAACAAATATTAGGTAAATAAAATTATTGATATCATCTATTAACTAATATGAGTGTAAGTGAAATCAAAGAATAAGAGATTTGAAATCTCACTATTTATTTAATATTGATTTTAGTAATAAGAAAAATTATGGAAAGTAAAAAAATAAAGAGGCAAGAAATGATATAAATAAAATAAGTGGGGGTAACTAATTTTTGAAGTGGGGCATGTATATATTATTAATTTTTTTTGGGAAAAAATTTGAAGCCTTAGTGGGGGCAAGTGCCCCCTCCTTGTTATACATGGGTCCGTCCCTGACCACCTCTCACCAACACAATTATCATCCGAAACAGATTCAACTAAATTTTTTCGAAACAAAGTACAGTTATCATCCGTAAACTCACCACCACCAACATAATCACCACCATGTCACCACCACCACGACCGCAACACAACAACAACAACAACAACAACAACACAACCGGAAGAAGAACCACCTGTGATAGAGGACGGTGTCACTGTGCGATCTGCGCGAAGAAGAAGAAGAAGTGGCAGCGACGATCGCGCAAAAAAGAAGAGGCATGGCGGTGGTGGCATCTTCTTCCGCTCAATCATGCTCGCTTTGCCCTCTCCATCGATTTTCTGCTCTACGCCTTCTTTGCACCTTCGACGCCATTCTGCAGAGAAGAAGAAGAAGATCCTCCTTCGACGCCGTTCCATAGAGAAGAAGAAGAAGAAGCGTGATGGTGGTGGCGACAGCGCGAGTGATGGTGGCGCAGCATGGAGGCAGTGGCGGCGGTAAAAAATGAGATTAGGGTTTGGATTGTTCATGTGTTCCCATGGGCTCTAAAACTTGTGTGTTCCTTAGGCTTTCTCTTATTATATTGATATTTCTTTTAAATTCTTCATCTTGCTTAATCTATAGCTAAAATTTAGTGAAAATTCACTCCCCAATTATTCCGTCAGTAATTATTAATAGAAAAAATCCGTTGCTATTGACGTATGTTTAGAAAGTCATAATTTCAATGTTAATTTTTTTTTTTAAAACAGTTCAAAGCTTCATGGATTTGAACCAGAACTTTGACTTATTATTTGTTAGGAGTATATACTTAATATATACTTGTATAAGTTGTATAATACAAGAAGTATTCTTGTATTTCACTAATGTATATAATTCCTGATACAAAGTGTAATTGTACACTTTTACATTACAATCAATATACATTCATTTTCAGCTCTCTCTCTCTTACTTTACCATCTTCATCTTCTTCCTTCTCTCTGTTTCTGTTATACAGTTTCTTCTTCTTCATCCTTGCTCTTCACTCATTCTTCACACTGCTGCATTTCCGTAACATGGTATCTAGAACTGGGTGATAAAGATCCACATGGCGTTGTTTGCTTCCACCCTCCTCAACACCAAAAATGACCTCGTCCCTCTCACGAACAAACTTGATGACGGCAACTTCTATACCTGGAAGAAGAGCGTCATCCTCACCTTATTAAGAACTCTCAAGCTTCAAGATCACTTCTCTTCAGACAAGATTCCTCCTCAATTTGAAGCTGTTTCATCTCAAGAAGCTGATTCTGGATCTGTCACTAAGAGCAGCGGTGTTGATTTAGATCCAAATGCAGCTCCAAAGAAAACCCCCACTCCGTCAATCTTGAAAGAATCAGAGAAATACAGTGAATGGATGCTAAATGACTGTGCGTTGATGACATGGCTCGACGCCTCAATGAGTCTCAGCTACCAGAATCGGGTGGTACACTGTGCAACATTCGCTGAAGCGTGGGATACTCTCACACACATCTTCACCTCATCCTCAAGCACTCGAATCCAGAGTCTCAAAGATCAATTGAGAGCCACCAAGAAAACAAGAATCATGGTAGAGTACTTTCAATCTATTCGGAAATTGGTAGATTCTTTGCACTCTATTGGACATCCGTTCTTCTGATCATATTCAGGCAATAATAGACGGTTTGCCTAATGAATATGAAGCCTACGTTGCTTCAATCTTGTCAAGATTAACCATATTCACCATACTCGAAGTAGAATCGTTCCTTATAGCTTCTGAAAATCGTCTCAAGAAAAAGAATCAAACCTCCATTGTTGTTGCTCATGTAGCTCAGGCTTCTTCAGAACAAGGACAGTACTATATGGAAGAGGCAACGGTGGTAGGAACAATAGGGGTGGCCGTGGCGACAGAGGAGGGAGATTTCAGAGCAACAGCCCACAATGTCAACTATGTGGACGAGTGGGTCATGCAATACAAACCTGTTATCACAGGTTCGATCCCCACTACTAAAGCCCTTCCTCAAACCCTAGTAATCAAGTCCCGTATTCAAATGCCCAGCCACCACCACCACCTACAACCTTCCACCAACCATTTTAGGTTATTGTTGAAGTTGCACCTTGGAATTATCCCATATATATATATATGATTTAAAAAGAAAAAATATCAAGATGTCCTATTAAAAAAATAGCAGGTTCAATTTGTCCTAAACCCTTTTTTATGTAATTTGTGGTGGAATTTAATGGATTATACTTTGTATATATTATATAGTCCGTACCGACCTACATACAACGGATTATGTACTTTTTTCAAAACAAATTCATACACGCAGGCCTACCACAGATTGTATATTTTTTTTTCAAAACAACTTCGTACAGAGCTTTTTGCTCAAAATAAATCTGTGCAGTCTTACCACATGTTAAGATCAAATAGGGGAGTTAACCGTGGCTGGGCATCGTGGGTTTCATTCTTCCATTGTGTTAGTGTGCAAGTTGAGAGAAAAAAGATAAAGCAGTAGAGAGTTTGGGTCTTAGGGGGTTGTGGATACGTCGCAAAAAGAACTTGTCACTGTCGCAAAAGTGACAGTAGTAGTTTTGTCAAATGGATCTTATTTTTATGAATAGAAAATTAGTTTCTTTTTTTGATAGGTAATTTTTTCATCGTCCAAATCTTTTGTGGTTGATTTTGGTTTTTTTTTTGTTTTTTTTTTTTTTAAGTTTGTTTCACATAATGTAATTTACAAAAATATATAATTTTTTATTTTCTCAAGCATGTTTAGGGAATAGTGCAACTCAAATGGTCCAAAAAAATACTTGGAATTCTTCTCTATATTTCTCTTTCATATCCAGTGTTCCTGAAAATGCTGAGAATTGCTTCTCTTATGAACCCTTATTTGATGTCATTTATAAATATTCCTATGCTTGATGAGCATGTGAACTAGCCCTAACCTTGTATTGGTATCAAGCTGTATCAATCAAGGATTTAAAAAACACCATATAGAAGGGAAAAAAACAAATTAATCGACAATTAGCGAAAGATAAAAATACACATGTCGTGTATACTTTTATCAATTTACTCTTAATTAACGATGGATAAAAAATATATATGTCATGTGCACTTTTATCTCTAATTAATTATTTTTGGAATGCACTTTTATTATTTCGAATATTTTATATTTGTATGTATGTATATCTATCATAAAATTTTTCGTGTGTATTTTTATCCATTTATCTTTAATTATTTTTTAGATGTACTTTTGTTGTTTCGAAATTTTCATGTGTACTTTTTTAATGTGTATTTTTTCCATTTACTCCTAACAATATAAATAAGGACAAATTACATTAATTAATCTCCTTTTAGAATTTTGTAAAAAATTATGGACCCCTCAATTTACAAAATTATATATAATAGTAATGTACCCTTAGCTTGTACTGTATGATTCACCAATGAGCCAATACATGTCACTGAGTTTAACCTAGAAAAATATTTCAATAATTGCAAAAATTCACTAATATATCTAAAGTCCTAGTCACACTTGACATAAATTAATACAAAACCATATGGATTTAACTTTGAAAACAAAGTATTGTGAGGGAGAAAGAAATTAAAAAAACTCATCAGACCTTAACACTTACTCTACTAGTCACTCACATGCAAAGTTTTGGAGAACACAACTTGAAACCATTACTTAACCTAACCTTATTATTATGACAACATCTTCTGTTAGGTTTTGTCATGCATGTGACATAGAAAAACACAACAAGTATTATAGAATTCTTTGTTTCATGGAAATAAAGAAATGTAATAGTTTAACATTGAAGCTACCAAGTTCTCTTACTCTTCTATAAATTGGAGGCATGCATCAACCACATAGCCAAGAGTAATTGAAGCTAATTTGATATTAAAAGAGTGCTTGATTTCTAAATCCTAACCCCAAAAAAATGTGGGAAAGAGGTTTAGTTTCAAGACCTCTAGATAGTAGCTACCAAAATAAAAAGAAGATAGAAAACTGAAATTACCAAGATAGCCCTAGAAAAGAGAGGAACTATATACTATATAGTATATATCCATGGATCCACCAAAGAAATCTAATAAGATCAAGGACATTGTTAGGCTTCAACAGATCCTCAAGAAATGGAGAAGGATGGCCAACTCTTCAAAATCAAGTAACAACAACAACAGCAACAACAATCATGGAGGAAGTAAAGGCATTAAGTTTCTGAAAAGGACACTTTCTTTGTCCGATCGCGACAAAGAATCATCGAGCAATGCGGTTCCAAAAGGATACTTAGCTGTTTGTGTTGGACTAGAGCTCAAGCGATTCGTCATACCGACCGAGTATCTTGGTCATCAAGCCTTTCACATGTTGCTCAGAGAAGCCGAAGAGGAGTTTGGATTTGAGCAAACCGGAGTTCTGAGGATTCCGTGCGAAGTATCTGTGTTTGAGAGTGTTCTGAAGATGGTGGAGGAAAAGGACAAGTTTTCGGCTCAAAACTGCGGATTATTCGGTGTTGAAAAGATGATGATGGGGTACTGCTCCTTCAATCACCTTACTTATTCTCATCACCCTCAAAGTCCTATGTGCAGATAGATATATCATAAATAGATAGAAAGTTAATTAGTAGTATAGGAATCTGACATTGTTTGTGCATTTTTTCTTTTCTTCTAATGTTCTTTATATCTGAAAATGAATGTGAGGAAGAGTGATTTAACTAGATGTAAGATAAGAATAATGGTTGTTTAATAGAACTGCTACTCTAAATAATATATATTTTTATAATTAAAATCAATTAAAATCAACAGCTAAAAATACACGAACACCTGATTTACCAGGTATACCGAAAACGCTTCCTATATTATCTTAAAATAATAATCTAGAGCTAAAAGTGTTTTTTTTTTTTTAATATTTTACAGTTCAAATCATATAATTATCTATCCCACTCTTCTTTTCTAAATAGAATTTACTATGAGTTTTCGAAAACCAAATTATTGAACATGATGAGGGAAAAGAAAAACAAGAAGAGACATTCAAGTATCCTTGGAAATCTGAGAGCTGGAGATCAAAAGTTATAATACTTCCAGAACAGAAATAGGCACACAAGTGTTTTAACGGTGGAATTATGATTAACAATGTTAAACTGAACTTTGCTCTCCTTAGAGTCATGTCTATCTAGTGTCTCGAATAGAAATGTTTTTCGAAGTTTGCTTTTTTCATTCTTTTACAAAATTATGAAAATAGAAAATATTAAAGCTAGGTTCGGTTTTCGTTTTTATTTTTTATTTTTATTTTAAAAAAGATTAGGGAACCAATACATTATAATCAATAGAGAGCCGATACTTATTACGGATTCATATAAATTTTGAATGATAACTTAATGCTTGATATAGATGATAACCCATGTAAATTTTGGATAATAACTTAATTATTAATTCCCTAATAGCTCCTTAATGCTAATTCCATAACATTATTTTTTTATTTTTAATATTTTTTATTTTCTAAATTTTATGAAGTTCTTATATTCCTTCACAAAATTTAAAAAAAAAAAAAAACTTAAAATGAAAATGAAAACACAATCAAAGCCACCCTAAATATTCATGTATCGGCCAATTCGCTACTCTAGTTCGTCAATTCTCTACTTATTTTCACGCGAATCGTTATAGTCAATTGACACAATAAACAATTGTGGCCATATAAACCAGAATATACTTCTAAAACTTACTAGATACCTCACATGGGAGCATTCATTTTCAGCAGTTAAACACACATGTAAACATTGAAGCTCGAAAATTCAGCCCTCGGTAAACGTGGTATAATGTTATCTAAACTAATAAGCGACTTAAACTACTCTTCTATTAAATTCAATAAAACTTCTGTGAGCTGCATATTACAGCACATGCCCAAATAATACAGAAGAACAATTATATGTATTATACATTCATCAATATAATTCAGCAGAGTAGCAAAGTATGAATGCATATAATTCAACCATTATACCTACTTAGGTCATACAATAATTTTTTTTTTTGTAGATTTATACTTTGCTGCTGAATTATATTGGTGCCACTAATTATACTTATACCTTTTGTTCATGAGTGGCACCAAGTTATCTTCGATGGGTTTTTACCTTTTTGCAGTCCAGCAGAATTCTTCCTTTGACTTGAAAACGTATCTCTTCCAGTGGTCCCAACGACTCTTCAAGTATTAATTGTACCACCGTTTCTACCCCAAACAGCTGTATGTTCTTGCAATGCAACTTGCATTTAAAAAAGTCACACAAATATACCAGGACACATGCATTCATGATTTAGAAGGTAACCACCTACGACTGTCACAAATTTTTCATGGATAAATTCTATACATAACCACCGACTCATTTTACTCTCAACACTTATCCTAAGAGCTCTTTCCATCTAAAAGACATTCTCTTGATATAAATTAATAAAAGCACAATCTCATCATTTCTGATGAAATATCATCCTCAAGATTTTGTCTACCTTGTTTTCCGTTTAATTATGTTTTTTCACTTCTTGCTTTGGTTTGTTTCACCCTATTTTTAATAAATGCACCAAAAACAAAATACTTATAGGTAATAGGGTAGAGAGCATATACTAGATTCCACATCCTCCATTTCATTACTTTCATAGAGTATATACTTTAACTTTCGATTATATAGTTAGTGTGACATATATTTGTTATTGAAAATGGAATGAAATAGTTCTCCTACGACATTAATAATCTTTGCCCAAATGACTCGCATGCTTCCACATCCTCAAACATGTGTTATATTTAGGCTTATTTGATTCAAATCTAAATATTAGAGATATCGATTTTATCAAGAACACTGATCCAAAATTTTATTTTATTTTAGAAATCTCTCGTACCAAATAACTTTTTTTTTTTTTATCTTTTAATTTTAAGAGTAAAGTTTGAACTCAATTTGATAAACCTGTCTCCTTAATTCCATTAGGCAATACATTTTTTCTTTGTCATGCTACTTTGCTTAAGTAATAAGTATAAATTAAGAAAAATTACACCCCATATTTTTACATTCTCAAGTCTAAAACAAGCTAACCAAATGCTTAAATTTCATCTGAATTTCAACTAATAATAAATTATCCTAATTTGTCCTAAAGCAGTCATAATTATATAGAAAAATTACCTTGTAAATTATTCTCTTCCAAGCACTACTTAAACCTCCTGAGAAGAATGACATACATCATTCATCAAAGAAGAATTCCTTGTGAGAATTATGTTGAATTTTGGGTCTTGGTGAATTAAGATTTTGTTATTTGAAGGTGATTCATGTGGAGTATAAAGGGGAAATGAAATTACAAAATTAGAATCAAAATTCTTGATAGTTTGATTTCTGTATTTTATATTAAAAAAATTGGGTGAATATTAAGGTGGTTTGGTAAAGTACATTACTCATTAGTTATCTTTATTCTTTTTTAGGGCAATTCACTATATTAAAAGATTTGGAGAAAAAAATATCAAAATACCCTAAATTAAAAATTGGAACAAATTGTCCTAAACAAATTAAACCTATATAATCCTGTGGAAGCTTATGATGAATTACAATTTTTACATAATCCGTTAGAGGGTAAAATGGATAAGTGAAAAGCACTTAAACATATGGTTCGTGTTTATGTGCCACGGATTTTTTTATGTAATTAGAATTTGGAAGTGTAAATATAATTCCTAAAGTGTTTGTATGTAAGAAAAATAAAAAAGTATAAAACTGTATGGCCTAAATAAGTGCCTATATGCCTTATGTAATTGTGTGTGGCATGAAAGAATAAAAAATTGAGAGAGATAAAATTAAAGAATTAAATTATTAAAGTAATATTAGTTTTATTTCATCAATTATTTTCGATGTAAGTTCCAATCTTAAAATATTTCATTTGTTAAAAATATGAAAATTAATATAAAAATTTATTTGTACATCAAAATCAGCCATTAAAATTAGCTATCATGTATAATATACGTTAAAATAAAAATATAAGTATATTTTAACTCATTCTTAGTGTGAATTTTGTATTTTAATATGTATTATACACTAATGTTGATTTTCATGGCTTATTTTAGTGTACATTTAATATTATTCTAAATAATATTGTAAAACGAATCCTGCTAGAGTTGCTCTTTTTTTTTAATTAATTTGAAATGAATATTATTTTTAATAAAATTAAAAATGTTAAAATTCAAAATTTTTTTTAATAAAATTAGAAGAATAATTAGAAGAATGAATTAGGATTTTAAATTATTTTTCAATTTAATATAATTTAGGTATATATAAGTTAAATTTTTCAGTTTTCTATAATTTACATATTTAATTATTTGTGTAACACTCTTTTATTTTAATTAATGTTTTTGGAAAAACTAAACTAATAGTAAAATAGATAATTTTAGCATTTTTAACAATAATTAGTGTTTTTATTTCAATTCTTGATATCAATTCAATTTACATTTCATTTAAATTATATTATTTGCACACTAAAATTAACCACTAAAATTAGTTACTAGAGTATAATACATATTGAAATACATAAAAAAAATACATATTAAAATACAAAATACATATTAAAAATGATAAAATTATACATATATTAATTTAATTTTAATGATTGATTTTAATTTGTCAATAGCATTTTTAATTTTTAACAAACAAATTATTTAAAAATTGAAACTTGCATTTAATAAAATGATTGATAAAAACTTTAAAATAAATATTAATAAAGAAAAATTCATATTAATTTAATCCCTTATCTCTCATATGACACATTCACTGACATATTTCTTTATCTTTCATCTCACATACACCTTTTTTAGTTTTTCCAATTCACAATTCAAATGAATTGCAATTACATATAATCCGTGGAACATTAGGAAGGATTTTAAAAATTTAACATAACACAATCTGTGTTAGGTTTGCATGGAGTATATGTATATCAATATCAATAATTTTGCTATATGTACACACAAACACATTATACATATAATTCTTACCCACTTGCATACCAGGCACGTGTTATTCACCAAAAAAAAATGAAATGCTTCAAACGCGCCTCTGCCTCTTCTCTCACCCACATTTTCGAAACCGCATCATTCAAAAAAAGAAACCCACAACCCTAAAACACGAAAAACAGTCACACACAACCCACAAGCTGCTCACGATCGGAAAACTCCTCCATTCCCAAACGACTAATCAATACCCCAGTTGCAAGCAGAAATTGAACGCGTTACACCACCAAATCAAATCGAGGCGAACTCCAATCTTCCCCAACCTGAGCAAAATTTCATCAAGTTCAAGAGGTAAATTGCTAGAAAACCTTGACTACTCGAAATTAGGTTTATATATTAGAGATTTTGTGCAATCAGTAATACACTGAAGCATAATATCATTATGATTTCGTTGTTGTTTTCCGATCACATGCATTATCTGTTATTGGGGTTAGAGGTTTATTAGGGTTCATGGATTATAGGTTTAGGCGTTTATCAGGAAAGATTGAATGCTCTTCAAGTGGAATTTTGTGGGTTTGGGTTTAGGTATGTAGCATTCTGTTCAAGATTAGTTTACGGTTCTACTAAATGTGGGTTTAAAAAAATTCTGCTCAAAATGCTTAATGGGTTCTTTTCAAATTTGTTTATGATCCTATTTTGTATGTGTTTATTGTTGATTTGTTTGCATTCTGCTCATTCTGATAAAAAAAATTATGTCCATAAATTACTTGAATCGTTATTTTGGTTTTGAGACTAAATCTGCTCAATTGATTTTCAAAATTCTACTCATATTCATACATGATTATGAATTGGTTTGCTTAAATGTTGAATTGTGTTGTTCAGATCAGTGTGATAGGTTGTTATTGGTGTGATACATGATCCACATGAATCTGTCACAGATACAGTGGGTATGAGTGAGATGACTTTTTCCTTTTGTTGTCTTTGATTTATTGGTTTTATTTGCATCCTTATTTTGGTTTTGGAACTAATTCTGCTCAATTGATTTTCAAAATTCTGCTCATATTCATACATGATTATGATTGCACAGTTATGAAAGCTTTGCACTCTAACATCAATGCTTCCTTTGTTATTATACCTCACTCTTCCACTAAATTCTTACTCATAAAACGACACTTGTTTTTTCAAACAAAATTCTTGGAATAGGAAATCTTATGTGGCTTAATTATGCATAAAGAATTTATCATTAATTAGATCTCTTTTGTGCTAATATTTGGACCCTTTTTATTTTTTGGTTAATTATAAAAGCGTATACTACTACATGCCAATAAAGTACTATGAAG
>JASCZI010241718.1:45938-68535 GCA_036250425.1 Stylosanthes scabra
TCTACTGCAAAGCTAATGTCCGGTCTTGTGCAGGTTTGCACATACATAAGACTACCCACTATAGAACTATATGGAATTGCTTCCATTTGCTTCCGTTCTATGTCATTCTTTGAGCATTGCATAAGACTAAGTTTGTCCCCTTTCTGAGACAATCCTAACAATCCTTGTGATCTATCACGGAAAATTTCAATTCCAATCACATAGGATGCCTCTCCCATATCCTTCATTTCAAAATTCTTAGAGAGAAATTCTTTAGTCTCACGTAACATTCCCAAATCATTAGTTGCAAGCAAAATATCATTAACATATAGAACTAGAAATATAAACTTACTCCCACTGATTTTTCGGTATATACATCTAACAACAACATTTTCTTCAAAACCGAAAGAAAGAATGGTATTATTAAACTTAATATACTATTGTTGTGAGGCTTGTTTCAGTCCATATATTGATCTCTTAAGTTTACACACCATATGACCATTTTCTTTATTTGGAAAACCTTTAGGTCGATCCATATAAACTTCTTCATCATGATTACCATTCAAAAAGGCAGTTTTCACATCCATTTGATGTAGCTCTAAGTCATAATGAGCTACAAGTGCCATGATAATACGCAGTGAATCTTTCTTAGAAACAGGTGAAAAGGTTTCTTTGTAATCAACACCGCTCTTCTGAGTATATTCCTTAGCAACAAGTCTGGCTTTATATCGTTCAATATTGCCGTTTAATTTTAAAGACTCATTTACAACCAACACGTTTAGCGCCTTCTGGCAATTCAACAATATCCCAAACTTGGTTATTTTCCATGAATTTTAATTCTTCTTTCATGGCATTGATCCACTTTTCTGAATCACTGCTATTTATGGCTTCTGAAAATGAAACTTGATCTTTAGATATTTCAATGTCTTCTTCTTGCAAATAAGTCTCATAATAGCTTGGAATAGCTGATTTTCTTTTCCTTTAAAATCTCCTCAATGGTACATCTTGAAACTCATTTCTTTCTATTTATTAATAAATATCTCAATTTATTATTATATTTATATTAATTATGATCATTTTAAATTTTTAAAGTTATTTTATTAAACACAATTGTTGTTGAGTGTATTTATTAAAAGACAATTTTTATTTTATTTTATCAAACATATATATTACTTATCAATTTAAATAATCATTTACCACTCCATCCATCAATACTCACCATTTTTTTATTAAATTATAATAAAAATTGATTTTAGTCATTTGATTATATGTCCTCAAAATACATGTTAACTGAACTCATACTTATAAAAAGAGTCTAAAATAAGTTCATTTTATAATAATATTAGTTTCGTAGTGGAACTTTCAAATCATATAATAAGATTAACTGATAATTTAATTTAGTTGGACTTACCTATGAAATCAAAGGAGTCACAAATTAAAATTGCCTTTAGTGTTTAAAAATCCAACTTCATAGTTTTATTAATTTGGTGTTTAACTGCTAATATAAGCACACAAACATCCCAATGAGTAATTGATGTTAACACAGTTGACATTTTTTCTCTTTTCTTTTATAAACCACAAGATTTTTACCTGGTTCGATCACTTCCGTTGATAAATAATTATCATGTAAATACATTACATTTTTTAAGTATAAAATTGTTTATTCAATAAAGAAATATATCAGCATCATTACTTATTAGTAATAATTCAGTTATATTTTTTATCAATGACTCATTACTCATCTCATCATTTAGGTACACATTTAAGGGGGGAAAAAATCCTTTATCCCCTTTTATTCATTATTAAGCAAGGTCTTTTTACCTTGAGATTAATCTAGATATAGTGGAGGTTAATATGTGAAATTGCTTTTCGTATCTCTTCAAACTAAGACTCCATGAGCCTAAATGGGATATTTTATTGGAAGGTTTTCAAGTATATCGGTGCACCGATATACCTGTAATCTGTAATCATTGATTTTAATTAAAAAAATATAAAATATATATATAAATTAAAATCAACAGTTACAGATTATAGATATACCGATATACCGGTATATTTAAAAATTTTCCTATTAACCAATAAGCGTTGAATAAATTCTAAGGCTAAGAAGCAAAAGGATAAAACAAGAGAAAAATGTTATTACAATTAACTTAGTTTTCTTTTCTATATAGCCTTATATCCTTTGAAATTAAGCTCACTTTTGGTTCATAAATCATAAATCATAATGCATTGACTTTATACCAATCGAGATAAAGTCTGAAAGATGAGAAAATCTTCAATCTAAGCTAGTAAAAGAGTTCAGATTACTTTTATTCTAGAAACTTAAACTACAGATTAATCTGATAGTGAGAGGCTACTATTTTAGATTATATGCCAATCTAGAAATTGCTTTATATATTTGATTTGAGTTCAAATGCAGCATAGTGAATGATTAGACATCATTATTACTTTTTAGGGAGGGATAATCATGCTCGTCCGGTACGCCTTCCAACTTTGAGTGCCAATTCAGTATCAATCTTGAGGGAGATGTCAAGTGCCTTCACAGAATGAGTAAGCGAACCACTGCATAACAGAAAAAACAAGATTTTTTTCATAGTGAAAATCAAGATATTATGTAAAATCAGAAGAGTAAAAATTAAATACCTAAAACATAAACCTATAGTAATTTTTTTTAAAATCGGTTGATTCATTTAAAATTAAATTGAGATTCTAACTACTGCTCACACACAATGCCGGAAGAGACAGAAGAAAATTAATGGTGCGGACACAACACAATTTTACCTGGATATGTAAGTTACTCCACTTTGCCCGATTTTATGTACGGTATCAAGAGTAACATTGCCTGATGCCTGCCATTAAAAAAAGATGACATCCTAGTTGTGAACTTGAAGGAACCAATTTCAAGATATCCACATCAATGACCACATTTTACTATTATGTACAAATAATGAATACGAAGCAAACAAGTCCAAACAAAAAATGGTTTTCGCCTTAACGAATATGATAACTTCCGTCGGTACCAAACGGACAACAACAAAAACCATTACATCACCAACCTTTCATATCATGCTTCGTGTTCATTGTAAAATAGTGACCTCAAGACATAAACTAGAACATTGGACCCAAAACTTTACAGACATTAACACTCTGCCGGACAATTTTCCATCCACTTCTTTAAAAGATTAAATGATTGAGAAGATATGCTAGTTTCTCAAACAGGACAAGTAAACCATTGACATATAAAATATGGAGTCAGTAGCAAATATTCTAAAGCATTTAGTTGAAAAATAATTCAAAAAACATGGCAAGATTGAACTAAATAAATTTAGTGATGAATACCTCAGTCTCAAATTTTCCATTGACTAACTGCACAGCTTCTTTCAGCATTGATATGTCCACGTCCCCGTTTGGTAGAGGTAAAACCATATTATCCAACATTATCCGGGTCAAAGAGGTTTTCGTTTGGGAAGCATAATGTAATACTTCTTTAACTTCCTCAAGAGTTCTGGTCTCAACCTGGTAAAAATGAAACGAACTTTTCAAAAATCAAAGCCACAACCAGATTTTATCCTCTATTACATGCTGCAACGAAGGGGCCAAAATAATGTCCAGATGCGTAGCTAAAATCAGTACATGTTTTATTTACGGAAATGGTTAATAGTTCTAAATCACATTAACTGCAATGCAAACACAACTCAGTTAGTGTGAGGCACTTCTCAGGAATCACAATTATCGTTAGCTTTAAAAGGTTTTATTGAAGAGCAAAAAGGATTTCGAAAACAAGGAAAAAGAACTGCATATATGGAAAAATGAATCAGAGAACCACTACCTCAACCTCCACTTTTAGGTTTCTTTGCTCTAAATACATGTCAACAGCTTTAAGGGCATTTGTAACACCTCCAGCTGCTGATATATGATTATCTTTTATCATCACCATATCGAACAAACCCATCCTATGATTCCGACCTCCACCAATTAATACCTATAGAAACAGATGCACAATCCTTTGTAAAAATTATTTGTAAAAGTACAAATGCTTATTGATAACAAAAAGGAAGTGATTGAAAGTCCAGACCGCCCACTTATCCAATAAACGTAAACATGGAGCAGTTTTTCTAGTCTCCAATATATATGCAGGGTATGCTGCATCAGCCATTGCCTATGAAAGAACATGAAATAAAAAATGAAGTTAGAAATATAACTAGGATAACAATATAATTTTTCTGACCAGGCTTAACAAGACCAGGCAGGCTGGAACATTTTACTGTTGTTTAAATGCAATAAATAAAACTGTCATATGTGAGACCGTAATTTGATCATTATGTTTAACAAAATCAAATGTAAGCAGCCATATGGTCATCAACAATTTTGAAAAGAAAAAAAAAATGGATGCAAAGTGCCTATAAAACTCAAGGAAAAGTTCAGATAGAAGGACATTATAACACAAGAAGAGTATCACATAATAAAGTTGTAGCACCTTCCGAGAAGATTATGGCCAATGGGAATGAAGCAAAGGTGATTTGGACACGTGAAACGAAATCATAAAAGAAAAAATGAATCAACTGTTAGATAGCTGGATCAGTTTTGGCTCTAAACCATTTTACTGATAATCAGGCTTTTAACATTTAAAGCAGCCACCTATAGTAAAAATTGCTACGGATAAATGGAACGAGTAGACTATACAATGGAGATACCATCCTAATGGTAGTTATCTCCTTAAAAATTCTACTTGTTAAGACCACTGTTCATTATAGTGAATCATACCTCCAGAGAGATATAGTTGGCTGCGGTGCTAAGCATTTTTAAATAATGAAAACATGATATTCTAATAATCCCATTCAACACAAAAATAATAAGCACCCAAAAAACTAATACATATACATATCAAAGTAAGTTAGTTTTGGTCCTCTTAGCATGAAAAATTGAAAAGGGAAGTTTTATCTAATAAGGGGCGATTAACAGACCTCAGAAGCTTAGAAACTATTCAGGAGTTTTTTTTTTTTAAGCGAATATAATTAATATGTCCCGTAAGGATAAAACTACTAAAAAGAAAATTAAGTAGTTCATGTCCTTTGCATTAATAGAAAATTAAACATACTATAGGAATTAAAGCAGAAACAGCATTCACTACAACTTGGCAAGTTCTGTCACTACACACCCGATGAGAAAATGAGAAGTGAGAACACAAACAGTCATGACAACAGAGATTCAAGAAATGACAAGATAGAAGAGAGTAAATGGAGATCAAGAGAAGAGACGTGAGTCAGTGGATGATGTTGACAGCCTCCATTGGATGAAACAGAGCAGATATTAGGGCTTATAAAATCAATATAGGGCTTAACATTCTATTTTCAGCACAGAAGACCTACAAGCTCCAGTGATCCAGCTTAAGAAATGAAACTAAATCAATATAGCCAATCCACAATTTTGATCCAATTTTCCACACACTGCATATAATTGACATAGATAGCCTTACAAGGAATAGGGGTCTTAAAAGCAGTAGTTAAAGCCAGCTAACTAATTTCAAGTCAATATGTTAAGTAGGATTCGTCAAAAGAAACGAACTGGAAAAACAAACATACCTTCGTTAAAGTTGCAATGCCGCTCATCCTCTGCATAAAGTTCAGTACTACCCTTTCAGCCACGACAATGTTATGTGCCCGTCCTACACTTAAATTACTGAGGATCGATAGCAGCCTTTCAAGAAATCATGCACAAACAAATGTACTTTCCCCTCTTGCTTAAATATGTCATTATCTTACCATGAACTTTTCCAAATTGTACACCTTTACGTATACCATCACCATCCTTTTTAGACCACTCCACCTGATATTTGAAAGTAATTGTACAACAATTCAGCCAAGTATTAATGACGCATACAACTAAAGGAAATCTTCTCATTGCTTTCATACCTTCAAGGAAGGATCAACCTCGTAAAATATCATCTCTGCAAGTGCAATCCCCGCAATGATGCCGTCCTCCTTTGCCAAGAAATAAGCTTCAACCTCCATGTCAAAAGGAATGGTGGCCATGCATGTTATATCACCTACAGTCAAACACTTTTGTTATTAAAAGCTACATATGCACTACATGTATCAAAATATCACTACATATGCTCAACAAGAGAAAAACAATTCATTTTTGCTCAGAGTGCATTGTAGTAATGAACTCGAAACATGTGAAGAAGTACAACGAAACTTAGAAGTAAAAAGTTCAGTTATAAACCGTGATCTCCGGCATCTTCTGCAAGGGCTAACTTGATAATGCCCTTCAAATCATAAGTTGGGTGTGTGGGAGGCTTTATTGCAAAGGACTCAAACGACACCCTAGGGTTTGTGGTTTCTGTTGCAGACATTTTCACAACCCTCCTGTAATTGCACGCAATACATCACAAAATAAACCAGAAAAATACCCAACTAACATTAACCTGGACGATGACCATTCAAAGTGCTCTGATCGGTGGAAATTCATGTGTAGTTAACTTCACATGAAGTTGTCACTTTAAACCGTTAGATCACAATTTAGTCAACTATATGTCAAATCATCTAATGGTTTTTAACAAATAACTTCAGGTGAAGTAGACTGCACCTGAGTATTCACCCCTCTAATCATCGGTTCTTTTGAACTATCATCTCCGCGGTCAACGTAAAAAGTAGTTACTACCTAATTGGATGTAGGCCTAAAATTGGTTTAGATTTTAGGCTAATGTATCAAAATTAAATTCTATTAACATGTACAAGTTCTTTTTTCCAGCATGCTAACCTAAAACTAGTTTAAAGAACAGAGAATTTTGAATGAGTTGAAACTACAAATACCTGAATTGTGATTGCCCTTGGAGTTTAATAGAGTAGCTGTATGAGATTAAAATTACAGCATTGTTAGAAGGCTTTGGAAATTAGAAACAATGCAAAAACATATTATTTAGTGTAATTATGAAATGATAGAATATAAATAAAGTAAAGGGAGTGAGAGTTTGAAGTAAAGACCTGAGAAATTGCTTAGAAGAGGTTGTGATGTGAAAAGCTTGTGGCAAGCAACCCAATCTGGAGTTCATAGCCATAATATCAAACATGAAAAGATAATTTTCTTTTCTTTTTTCAGTTCATCAATTGGCAGAAGAATAAGGTTGAGTTTGAGGGAATTAGCTAATAGAGAGTTTGAAATATAGTTCTTTATTTATTCCCCTCACTTTTCACCGACTTATCTTAGATTCTTAGTTGTGAGAGAGAGAGAGAGAGAGAGGCAGAAAAGCATAAGCAAGTTGGTTTTGAGGAATCTGAAATTGAAAAAAGGTTCACGAAATTGCAGTGACGCGCCTAACGAAAGGGAGGCGGTTTTTTTCCAAGAAAATAAAATCAGAGAAGACCTGGCTGGTTGAGTTTATTCAAACCGGGTTTTTAAATAACCTGTTTTAAACGGGTTCGAACCGGTTTTGTGCCGCCTCACATGTTTTCTTTTTTTCCATTTTTTTGGGAAATTGGGGACAGCATCGTTTTGGTTGGCCCTCAAATTTTGAGGATTTTATTGAATTTGGGCATAGGTAATAGCAATTTTGGAGACTTAGCAAATGCCCACTATACTTTTTGTTTTGTTTAGTCAAATGCCCACCATTATGATAATGCCATTATCCTTCAATAATTTTAAACCAAAAAAAAAAAATTATCCTTCAATAATAGTAAGAAGAAATACTGGGAAATTTCGTTGTTGCCTCTCAAAATTATTTTTGGGTTATACTATTTATCCATCAAATTAATTATTACTGTATATAATATATATGTAAAAATAAAATATATATTAAAAATGAGTTAAATTATATATATATTTATACGTGATGATTTATGCAAATAGCATTGTTGGTAATTTTTTAGGAATCACCATACTCTTAATAAAAAAAACTACTATCTTCAATATTTATTCTTTTAGGTTAATTTTTAAATTAATCTCTGAAAGATAGATTGATATTAAAGATTTTATTAATCAAATTAGTTTTTAAAAGATAAAAAAATTAATTATATTCGTCTTTCTATTATTCCGTTAACAGTTTTTGTTAATAATTAGCCGCATAAAATGTTAACTAACATATCAACATCCTAAAAACGACATTGTGTTGATTCATAAGAGTCATTTGGATAAAAATAATATTATTTTATGTGACAATCGTAAATATAAACGTTAAAGAATTATCCTCATCAAAAAATGAATTGACTCTAGTTTCTTCCTTTAACCTTTTCGAATGAATTATTTCTTCTCTAATTTTTTCTTGGATTCTAATAATTCCGTCGTTCTTGATACTAATTTGTATCAAATGATATTTTAATGGATAGTTGGCTAATTGAAAAGGACTACTTATAGAGGATTCTGACCAATAAAAAATTTTAATCGGCAAAAGGCTGAATAAAATGCCACCAGGTGAAGTGTTGTAGATTGATTTTAATCTTAGGGATTTTTTTCTCAATTAGTCAGTGAGTTGATAATTCTTCACATTGATACTAATACAGTAATTCGTATCATAATTTACTTTAAAAAAAAAAAACGATAGACTTAATATTACATTTGATAGAAAAAGTCCTAGAGTTGACCCTAAGAACAGGGTTCAATGATGAAACGTTAAAATTTCAATGGCCCATCATAATAATAATGTATAATTTGGTGGACTTCTTCCCTAAGAATTCAAAAAATCCCATTTTATTTGTTCGTTCTCACTTTTGTTGTCTAAATTGGCTGGCTGCTCCAATTCATATATTCAACTCATAAGAAGATGGAACCAAAATTTTTCACACTCCTTGTTCATAAAAAAGATGCTAATTTATTAATTCCCACTATACACAATAAAGCAGCTTTCCATGTTTTACAAATATAATTTACACATCATGTGAGTTGAAAATCTGAAAGCATCACTCACATTTTCCTTGATGGATGCAAAAAAAGTCAATGCCCCACTTTCATGGTCACTCATTATCAAACTCTCTCTATATATATATAACTAAGACATTCATTCTTACATTCATCATAAAATCATTCAAAGATTTAATTGTTGTCTATGTTGTCTAAATTTTCTTTTAGTAGACAACTAGATTTTCACTATATCATCTAGTAGCAACAAGAAACAATCTCCCTTCACTTGTTAAATCAAAAGGATCGGATCGGATAGATAAAAACTAACCGCTGTTATCAGTCGATCGACTTTTTTTTTACAGTGATTCTGGGCGTGGGATTGTCTCGTCCTAATTAAAGCACCTTGCCAGAACCATGCCGCGATTCGGGAGATGTTGTTTGCATATTGGTTTGATTGTTGTTGTGGTGGTGCTATTGGGAATGGTTTCTAGAGGTGAGTCCATTAGAGACTTAAGAAACTTTAAATACACATTTGAGAGTGAATTACCAAAAGGGCCAGTTCCACCATCAGGACCTTCAGCATGCCATAATAAGCTTGGTCCTTACAAATACAATGAGGAAGAAGCTTCTCCTTTTCCAAATGATTACTATATTATTTGTCCATAGCAACTAAAGTTCAACCATGTGAAATCATGCATATATATGTATTTGTATGGAATGTAAGGGCTTATATAATTTGTGATTTTTGTATTCATATTGTATGAAAAAAGGTAAAAAGGAAATGAAAATAAAATATACCAAAAATTCTTTTTACTACTATTTCTTATACCCTTCAGTGCTTCTTTAGGTGTTTCCTCTGATTTATCAATAGATGAGTTTTTTTTTCTTTTCTATTTTGTGGATTTTTCGGCCGTTAATATATTACCGGCAACTTTTATTTCGTCTGTAGTTCGTTGATAAATCTGTCGGTAATATTGTTATTGGTGAATTTTATACGCAAATTAAATCTGCTTGTATAAGCTATAACTTTTTTAGCGATGATTATAGACTTTCAAGAGTGTATAGCATGGTGGATATTCAATATTGATCAAACTATTGATGATATTAGATTGTTGTCTTCATCGTATATATATATAAAAGGAATGTTATATGCATCATTTTTTTTTTGTACATCTCTTGTATACATATTTTACTTACAGTTTTACAAATAACTGATAAGAAGTGAAAAAAAGAAAAAGTTTTTATATGCGCTAAAAGCAAATAATGAATAAATGGTATAG
This sequence comes from Stylosanthes scabra, assembly GCA_036250425.1. Classification (NCBI taxonomy): domain Eukaryota; kingdom Viridiplantae; phylum Streptophyta; class Magnoliopsida; order Fabales; family Fabaceae; genus Stylosanthes; species Stylosanthes scabra. The sequence goes on from JASCZI010241718.1 coordinate 56,033, forward strand.
AGTAAATGACTTAATTTTCTCATGTATAGTCATGCAAACATTATTTATTTTATTTTAAAAAAAAATTTCATCTAAGTCTTTATTGTATGATGATACATGAATATTTTGAAACCCAGTTACCAAACGCCACAATTCTTCTGTATTGACGTACAATTGCTGGACATTATTCTTACAAAATGTAATGGTGCTTGCTCCGGTATGAAGATTAATTAATACCTACTTGTATGTTAATTTAAATTGACCAGTAATAATTTAACACATAGAATATATTTATTTATGTTAGTATTAATTTTTTTATTTTTTTTATAAAATTATTTTATCGATATATATACTAAAATATCCATGTAAATAAGAGTTGATAGACAAATTTATCCTTTTAATTATATTTGTCCCAAAAAAATCAAATAATCTTTACTAATTTAATTTACAAAGCTATTTTTTATAATAAATATCAAACAATTAAAATTACAGTAAATTAATCCAATAAATAGATAAATAAAATAAATAAAAAATTACTTGAAGAACAAAAATAACAATTCCAAATCATAATCACAATCATACCTAAAAATTCTAGTGTTCATAGAGGAAGACTGTCAGCAACCCAGTCTCAACTCACGCCCTTAGGGAAAAAATTTTGAACACGAAAAATTAATCATGAAAAATAATATGCACAGCAGAAACATAAAGGAGTAGCTTGAAGTCTTCCACAATTATGGCAATTCATTAGATTGATTACTAAAATACAAGAAATAATGCCATGAAAATTTATACAAATACATATTATGTGATTCCTGAAATTGAAGCCACCAGCAAAGGTCACATCCTAGATCCTAGCTATCATTAAAAGTGATATATTTATCACAATTTAAAAGGAGCGGGTGTGGATGGATGCATAAGGGCGAATGACATTAAGTTCATTCATCAAACATTGAGTGCTTGTTTGGTATTGAGTGCTTGTTTCGTTTAGTATTCAGAAGTGTAGAAGCAAGTTGGAAAATTTTGAATTTCGCACTAAATTTGTTTGAATGACTTCTTCAATCTGATTTTGACATAAAACGTACCTTTAATGGAGCAATAATTTATAGCTTTTACTTCTTTTGGTTTTAATTATTAATCTTGAGAATTGATTGCAAACTTCATTCCCCTCAATTATCCTTCATCTTTTCATATTTTAATATTCCATAATATCAATATTATGTTGATTTACTTCCACTCATTTCATACATCTTCATCTTCAACCATCAATATAATTTTTTTTTGTCATAATTTTACTTATTAAATAAAATACATATTATAATGGACATCAAAAGAAATATGTATATTTTATTTGATTAATTTATGTGCATATATTGTTTGAGTATTTAAAAACTTTATTGTAATTATTGATTATACAAAAAGAAAAAAAAAATTTAATAGGCTATAAAAAAAACTACTAAGTGAATTTATTAGGTTTAAATAAATTACTGAATCATTGAATATATATACAATAATGATTTGATTTTTACTTGTGATATATATTTTGACTTACATGCTGGGCATATGATATAGGTGGTGGAATAATTTGGTAGATAGACTTAATAGATTGTATGTACAAAGAATTTATAATGTAATATAGATGATGCTTTAGGTGTTCAAACACATATTTCTAACATTATATTTCATGATTTTATTGTTATTTTTGTAAAATTTTAATAAATTTGTTTACCTTTTATTATTATAGTTTATAATTATTAGATATTATCAATTAATTTTATATATATATATATATATATATATATATATATATATATTATGTGTAATTTATTATAATATTAATATATTATAATTTAAAATTCCGTAATATACAAATTCTTAAAATAATATTAAAACTTTAATCTAATGTTTATTTTTTTTTGTAATTTTATATCTAAAAGTAATTTTGATTATTGTTATCTAAACATTATTTTATTAATTATAATCATTTTTAAATTAAAGTATCCAAGCATAAATTACGTTAAAACAAACTTAATTTTAATAAAAATCAATTCTAATATAATTAAGTTGAACGCAACTTTAATTTGCAAAAGCTAAATCAAATACACACTAAGTCATAAGGGGGAGGATGGAGTTGAATTTATTACAACAGGGGTTTCAGTTGTGGCGGAGTATAAGATGAACACGATATTGATTAAATAGATTTAGGGTTCTATTGGATTATTTTAGTTTATTTTATTTTATAATTGTGTGTTTATTGGATTAATATAATGTGATTTGAGTTTAATGATTAATCATAAAAGAATAATTTTGTATAAAATTAATAAGAATTATTTGGTTTTGGGACAAATATAATTAAAGGGGTAAACTTGTCTATCAACTCTTATTTATGGGGATATTTTAGTATATATATTGGTAAAATAATTTTATAAAAAAAAAAAAAAAAACTTAATGCAGATAAATATATCTAATGTGTCAAATTATTATTGATTAGTTTAAATTAATATATCGATACATATTAATTAACTATCTTATCGGAGCAAGCACCAAATCTAACTTACAATGAGAAGGTAAGTTCTTGATTGTTTAAAGTCCTAAATAATGCTAATTGTCCTCTAATGTACCTATTCTTAATGGGCTTTAATTTATGAGCCTCTAGAGGTGCATTATTATATATCCATCCTTTCAAAACCTTAATTAGTTGGAGTCTATGTTGTCTATTTTTTCTTTTCTATTTCTGGGTATCTATTTTATTTTGTCTATATTTATATTTTTGTAACACTTTTTTTATTTTTTTAGAAAATGTTGTTAAATAGTAAAAAAATTTATTATTTTAATTTAGCAATAATTTTTAAAACATTATAGTCATCTTAACCACTCTAACGTAAGCACCACATAACATACATACACCTGTGTACAATACAAGTTTTCCTATATATAAAGTACTGAAATAAATTTCCTATCACTTTATTATCAGTCTTTAAAGAGATCAGAAATGATTTTGGAATAATATGATGTAATAACATCTTTTATGTACTGAATTTGGGTTTCATATATAACTTTATTATCACAACATATAATATGACTCATATTTTAAGTATAGAACATATACTCTATTTTATGGTAACAAAATGATAAATAACTAAATACTACTGAGACTCATATATATTTTTACTCTAATTTAGCTAAATGTCTATTATTAACTCCACAAATATTATAGGACGTATTCCATATGCTCCCTGAATATATAAAGTAATTCAGTAATTTTAGTCATTAATTTTAATTATAAAATAATCTTAAAATATATACATATTAAAATGAACAAACTAAATTACCGTAAATCATAAAGCATCTAAAATACCACTGTATGAACCAAGTGACTTGTTTTATCCTAAGAGCTCAGAACTTTTGCTAGGAAAAAGTAATTATTCTCACTTTAATTTAATTTCTATCAATTGAGAATCATATATATATATGCACATGGAGACCAAAAAATAAATTAAAAACTCAACAAACCGAGTTCTCTTATTTAGATTTAAAGCAAATACATACACACATATTTTTTACAAGCACACACATTAACATTATTATATATACTCTTCTCATTATTACACACATTACACATATAGAATGCAAGCATGCACCATATTATTTATTAATTTAAGCCAAATTAAAACACATACACACTTCATTAATAATTCATATTATATATATGATTATGGCTTGGTGGAAAGATGAGCATCAATGTCTTGTATGACCTTAATACCAAAGTCCAAATAAGATTGAGGAGAAGCAGCAGTGATATTCTCCTTATGCTTTTCATATTCAACGGTGAATTTCACAATGCCACCACCACCACGTTTTTCTGAAACCTTAATGGTAGACTTTAAAGTCTTGTAATTCGCACTGATTTCTTCACCAAACAGGCTATAAGTGATGCTCTTGTTCTCATCATCTATGGCTTCAACCTTTTCCTTTAAACTTGTTTTCTTCCCTTCTGCACTTTCCAATTAATCAATAATAATCATTCTATTTCATTATGTCAATTAACACAAGCCAAGATAACAAATTAAAATGTTGTTATAATCCCTTTTTTTTTAAGAGAAATGTTTAAAATCTTTAATGAGATAGTGATGAGGGATGAAGGATGAATACATTATTTTCAAATCTTAGAAATTATTTTGTATCACGCTATTTTTTAAAAAAAAAAAAAAACTAATTTTAGTGACAATAATATTATAATCACTTTTAAAAAAAATAATTATTTAATTTAAATATTTTTTGACAAATTTATATTTGTCATTATCATTATTATTATACGTTGTAAAGAAAAATTCTTATGACCAATAAAAAAAATCTTTATATATAAACGATTGTTATAATTACTTTCAAAATCTTTTAGCAACAAAGTATTAGACAACTAATATTAAATTTCCAATAAATACTATTTTTACTGTTACTAAAGGTACAACTAAAAAATATTTTTCTTATAGTGACAATTTAAATTATGAGTAATAGTCATAATCTAAAGTTTTTTTTTATAAGAAGTTATCATATTTATCCTAATATTGTAATTTCAGGTAAATAACATTCATACTATAAATATATATTTATAACATTTAATATTATATATTTAATTTAATAATAATTAATAAATAAACAAAAAACTAAAATAAAAATGTTATGGTTACATATGACTACCAAATTCTTCCTAAATTATTAAGAATTAATTCAAATACAATAAAAATGGTGAAAAACAAAACTTTCAAACACAATTTCCAGGAATATCCATGTATAAATAGGGTTTTACTCTTTAATTACTTACTTTTCCTATTAACTTGTAGAAAAAGTAGTGGCATGACATGTATATAGGACACTACCTTCGAATAATCAATTAACTTAATTATATCATAAAATTAATTAATTCTCATAATATATTAATCTTCAGATAAATTTTAAGGTAAATAAATAATTAAAAAAAACTTATTAATTACCTATGGTATAGTCCCAGTGCTTGACAGAACCAATAGTTTCCCAGTCTCCTTGATGCAGTTGAGCTCTATGTACTTTATCTCCAGATATCTTTGGTATCTCATGAAGTTGCTTTCTGAAAATGTTGTAGAAAACAGAAGCATTTGTTTTAATCTCTACTTCACTCTCCAATTTTCCACTTAGACCCATGCTTACACTCCCTACACAATCTTAAAAGTAATTAACACAACTAGATAGATAAAGAAAGTTTTATACTTGTGTGTGTCACAATTAGGAAATGCATGCTTTGCCTTTTATAGAGAACTAATTAACTCTGGAGTATTTGATTATCGTGATACTTCCACGAAAATTTTATAATTTTTGTTTCATGTAAAATACTTCATTTTAACTATTAGATGATGAATTAAAAAATTTGATTTTAGTACGTTAGAAAAATATTATTTTTATCTAAAAAAGTTATTTTTTTAATTATTACTTTTTTTCTATAAATGACACTTTTGAAGGGGTTGCTAAATACAAAATCTTTATGAAAAATATTTTTGACATCATTATCTTTGAATTTGATATTGCCGGTTCAACTACTCTATCAACTAGTAGTAGTAGGCCATTATTATTAATAATTAATTATACTGTGTAATGTATGGACAAATAAAATTATAGAATGAGAAAATGACTTAAAAGTTGACAGCTAATTAACTATCATAAATTTCCAAATCCAGGATTTTGAATATCGGTATTAAAATATGAAATATATATAGTGCTCTCTACCACTTATTCTCTTACATAATATTGCTACTAGTCTACTACCAAGTATAAATAAGTGCATTCATATAATAAGAGAAAGAAATTAAAAATAGACCAAATGATGAACCTTTAGTTTATTAGAAATTTTTTCTTTTTCACTTGAAATAAAAAAAAAAAAAATTGTTCACTTATCTTCTTTGTTATAGTCAATCATCAATATTTTTTTCACTTCAATTCACACAATCAATTCTTATCTTCTCTGAATGATTGTTATATTATATATGTTCGTATCAGAAACTTTATTCGTAAGTGATTATAAAATCATTTATTATGTTTTTAATATATTTATTGTGTATTTATTAAAAGAAATTTTTTTTTTTATCAATCATCACAATTTTTATGCCTCCCAATTTATTTTATGTATTAAATACGTGTACAATTGGACTTATTATGTGATAATATATAATAAGAAAAATTTATCCTCTAATTTTTTACGCCAAAAATAAATAACGAGATTATAAGTAGTGATGAGGTTGAAACACAATAAAATTTTAGGTTAAGAGATCCCATTATATTACTTATTACCACTCTTGTTCATTTAAATTTCAATTCAATTTAAATTTTTTTATTTGTTAACTGATCTCGAGCAAGATTTAAACATCTAAAAAAAAAAATATGACAAAAAAAATCTGAAAAAAAGCCTTTATCAAATCACAAATGAAACTAATATTACATATCTTTTAACAGTAAAACCTAATCCGACATAAGTTGAGGAGCAGTTGAAACTTGAAAGGGAAAGTATCCATCATTTCACAATGAGATAATTAAAAAACGAAATTATAAATAATTAATATTTTTTAATAAACAGATGAATCAATAAAAAATAAAATATCCGTAATTATTATTTATAGAACATACATAATAAAAGTCAGCATAGATTTAAAATTTAAAGCAATCAACAATTAATCAAAAAATATTTTTGAGATCTAAAGAAATAAAACATACAATTTAAATTATGGGCTAAATTTTTATTGGTTACTTAACATTATTGAATTACAAAATGATAAGAAACCAATACTATCATGGTCTTATTCAATAAAGATGTAAATGATACAAATATAAATTTTATTAGAGATATATAGCCTCCATATCTATATTTTATTTCAATTTTTTAAAATATAAAGTGTAAAATCTATGTTATAATTTTTTTTATAATTATATCACTTACATTTGTAGCGAATAATTTTCCATACTATACCGGGCAATTTCAGCCCAACCATGAAAAATAAAATATTTAAATAACATTTGGATGTTTTATAACTAGTTAGTCAAAAAAAAGTGGTTTTATAACTAGGTATTTTTTATGTTTCTTTTTTTAGAATGTAAATTAAAATACAAAAACTATATCTTACACATTATTGCTTAAAAGACATGATTTACTCTATTCAATATATATATAGGCGTATAATAAGCTAGTATCACACGTAGTAGGGCAGTATTGCAATCAATCTATGATAGGGTGGTATTGATTTAACAAAGTACGGCCCTAAGATTAATATTAGGACAATTTCAATATCACCTTAAGATGGTATTGTAACAAATTTTTTAAAATCTCATTTAACCCATTATCGGCCTAAGGCGATATTGTTTTGTGTCTAATATCGCATTGGCCGGTATTAGTTACAAAATGGATTTTGGAAAAAAAATTTAAAATATTATATTTTGGTAAATATTTTTTTTATTTATTTAAAATTTTTTTTCAACAACTATTGTATAAAAAAAGCTTTAAACACGTGTTATCTGTTTCAGTCATCAAAAAACAGGTGTTATCTGTTATGCATGAATTTTGATTTTCCTCCCTGAGGTGACTATCAATAATGCAATCGCGCAGATTCTGAGCTGTCATCAAATCTTTCTATCCTTTAGGATTAGAGACTTAGACTAGATGGGATTAGAATCCAAGATTTTACATGAACAAGATTCTATGTGGCATAATAAGACTTTTGTTTAGAGTTTAGAATTTATAAAAGATCTGTTACCATCAAAATTGTATGACTCTATGAAATTAAAAAAAATAAAAAAATTTAAAAACTTAGTAAGACAATGCAAAAACCACTCCCTATTAATAATACTATAATTTAACTTGTTTAACCAGAGGGTCTAAATTATACACACCAAAAAAAAAGAGAGTCTAATTACATCAGGTAAATAAGTAGCCATCCTAGGACTTCATGTTCCTCCATCTAGCTTATATTCTTCATGTAGCATTGACATCAAATGACTCTATGAAATTATGTTGCTATTTACATACATAATTTGGCTAACGGGAGACATCTCTGTGTTTTCTGGGAAATCCAATCCTTCAGGAAGCGATTGACTCAGTATTGTGTTTGGTTGGCAGAGACTAGAACTAAAATTTCAGTCTCCGTTCTTAGAATTTCAGTATATTTAATACCTCCGAATAGTAAGAACTAGGGGACTGAGACTGAATTTTTAAAAACTTTTTTTTACTCAAATACTCTCATTTAACATTAAAGTTTTCATTACAAACATTTGTTATTCCTCCATCAACTTAATTTAATCTCTATCTCCCAGTCTCTGTTTCTTAGTAAATTTTAAACCAAACACAATAACAAACAATTCAGTTTCAGTCTCTCAGTCTTCCAATCTCAGTCCCCCAATCTTAGTCTATCTCCCAAACGCTACATTACATACATAATTTGGCTAACGGGAGACATCTCTATATATTTTCTGGAAAATCCAATCCTTAAAATTACCACTACTTAACTTTCAATTCGCCTTTAAGGCTTTAACCATCAAATAAAAGGTGAATTAGAATTACCACTACTTAACTTTCAATTCGCCTTTAACCATCAAATGAAATGTGAATAACCTGTCCTCTCTCTTTGAAACAAGGGGCGCCTTTTGGTTCTGTCAGAACTTTATAAAGAATTTTGTGTTCTCCATATCACTATATTTCTATAGTCAATAATTTTATACGAGGAACTACTGAACTCAACCATATGAAACTAGTTAACAAAAATTCACTCATATTCATATAGATGTTATTCTTGGCTTCATAAGGTTAAAATCCTAGAAACTAGAAAGTGTTTCGGTTGAAAAAGTCAACCTTTATAGTTGACCGATGCAAAATCAATGTGTAAACAAGGTTTAGGTCCCTAATAGACTAAATTAACCAAAATACACATCAAAACAAGGCTCTAAAGTCTTAATTAACCAATATCAATTCCTTAAAATAAACAAATGATACAAAAAAAAATCACAAGAAAATTTCTCATTCCATTTTTTCCCCAGTGGAAATTCATTTATCTCTCGTTCTGAATTAGCTAACTGCCCATTGTAACAGACTGCATAAAAATTTGAGTTAGATTCTGTTACCTTCATAGAGAAGCTAAAAATTCTACAGAGAAAACCACGATCTCAGTTTAACTAAGCTGAGGAGGCGGAACATCATTGCTCCCTTCAACTAAGAAGGGGATTGGTTTGGTCGGTGCTGGCAGCCGGCCAATGCTATCGACTTTATCCTTTAGTTTCGGCGGAGGTCTAGCTGCTTTCGGCAGCAATCTTCCCTTCTTTTCAAACCACTCCGGCTTCAGCAGTGCCCGCAAGCCCAGCTTGTTGTAATACACTCTTCTGACAGAACCACCAGCTGCTTCAACTGCTTCCTTAGCCCTCACGGTGACCCTTGATACCTGTAAACTCGTTATGTTAAAAGCAAGCACATGTCTATATCTAACAAATTTGCAACTTGAGTATTATAAAACTAACAATCTTTGCATTCTTGCTTCTTTCAATGATGAATGAAATTATGAAAACAGAATAAGATATAAAAGCTGAAACTACTAGAGCGAACGAAAAATTGAAACTAAAAAATAAAATAAAAACCTCATCTAAGGTTACTGGAGAATTACCATATAAACTTATAGAGATAAAAGGAGACTCCAAGTTACAAAGTTTCATTTTAAGAAATTCAAGGTAAGATGTAATCTGGAGACATTGCCGGGAAGGCAGAAAAAAAATGACGAGTCCCACTTTTGAAAGCATATGGTGTGCTACAGAGAGAGACGACAGTACAGGTTCTCAAGCCAATAGCTTAGTGATAGTGAGATAACTTAACACAAGAAATAATTATGAGAATTGAGAACGACTAATGACTAACAGTTAATTTTATGACATAAGAAGGGGGGAAAAGAAATAGAGATAACAGAATGTTACTTCTAACTAGTTAACAGTAAAAATGCATGATTAAGATCCTCAAAAAATTTTAAAACCTTCAAATCAGAGTCTACCTCTAGATGAATTGGCCACTTGATCTGTTCAGCACCACGCCCCATCAATCTTACTCCATCTTTTATTTGCTTTCCTATTGCACCTGTATCCTATGGTAACAATAGTGACCACATTAAGGGGAAACACATGAAGCAAACAACATCTACTTGAAGCGAGGTAACAGTAAAAAAACCTTGAGTGTTTTCATTGTAATCAATTCAGAAGAATCTATCTTCCCTGCATTGATAAGCCATGCAATTTTTCCCAAACCTACTGGCTGTAACAAAAGGAATAAAGGGTAAGAATATAGCCTGAGGATAGCTTATAGATTGAGAAAGAACAGGGGATGGATTGAAACGAAGCAAAGGTCCAATAATATGAACTGAACCCATGGTCATCTTTTCACCAACAAATAAAACATATTAAGACATCTAAATAACAATAATTACATAATTGAAATATGCATATAAAGAAACCAATAGGTCAATTGATGAAGCTGCTCGTCATACATCCAGGACTCAAATATATCAATGAGAGCGAACTAAATGGTGGCTTGATATATTTCTTATCAACAATTGCATATAAACGATTAAAACACACAGAGAAAGATCCATCGTATACAAACCAAAAAAATAAAAGAATAAAACAGAAAGAAATTACTGTTTTAAGCATTCATAATACTTCAAGTGCAGCAGATCACAATTGCCATATGGAAAACAGAGGTTTTATCAAATAAAATCAAACAAATTCAGTCAACAACTCAGACATATTAAAATCACTAGACATTCCAGAGTCTCAAAAAGAAAATTCATATCAGGCAAAGTACATATTGGAATAAAAATAAAACTTACTATCTATATTAAGCATAAATGCTTTAAGTTCTTGAAAGAATCCTAATATTTCCCAAGTTTCTCCAAAATGTAATATGGAATGCTACATGTATGTTAGTAAGGAAAACTACTTGAAAGGAAAGAAAATAATTACTACCCAAAATAAGCATTTGAAATAGTCATGTGCAGCAAAAAACTTCATTTTCATCGATTATTCACCAAGGAAATGGAGACACTCACCCAGATGCACTGACAATCCAATCCAATTAAAATACCTAAACAAAAGAAATTATTTTGGGTGCAGCAGATGCAATCTTTATAGATAGATATTCCTATGCTTTGTAGTATTAGTAGCAAACAAAATGAGAATAACATATATAAACAAGAAAATATACCTGAAAAGTGAGACTAAATGGGTTCTTGAAACCACGTTTGGGCATTCTTCGACGAAGTGGTGTTTGACCTCCTTCAAAACCCAATTTCGATCCTTTTCTTGCTCTCTGACCCTTATGACCCCTCCCAGCAGTCTTTCCCTTTCCAGACCCAATCCCACGACCCTTTCTTGTCTTTTGTTTTCTGGGAACATTATCTCTCAGATCATTCAAGGCTAGAAGACTGTAAGCTCTAAAACCTTGAAATTCAGGGAGTACTTTGGAGTTAAGTGTTGCATGAGACTTGGAACATTGGAGAAGCTTCGATGGATGAGGAAATTGGACCAATTGACAAGTGGGACTAGGTTTTCCCCAAACTGAGCTTCTGATAATTGATGTCGAAAGAACAGAGAGCCTTTTCCTGAGCATTTTTCTTCTTCTCTAATCTTTCACCCACGAAAAGAGTGACAATTTCGAGTGGTAACTACTTCTAACCTAAGATCAAGCAAAACAGAACGAAAGATAATATTACAAAATCAAATGAACAACGCCACAAATTCCGACACTAAACAAAGTTTAGCACACTGAGCAACTTCACTAAACCATTGCAATAACAATGAAAACAACATCAATTAGAATCCAATGGTTCCAATTAAAATTGAAGTATTTCTAAATTCAATGCCCTAATTGAAGGAATAAAATCCTTAGAATTACACTTAATATAACACAAATACAATTGGAGAGAATGCAGGGCAAAGACCTCAATTCAATTCACCAAACTATGAATTAGAACTTAGAAGTCACTACTCACTACCTCAAACTAAAAGATCCATGAAATGATGTGTAACGAACTAGAATTAATCCATAATAAGAGTGCAACCCTTCCAACCATCGGTGCCAAATAAACAGTCACAGAGACAAATATTCAATACTTGCAATCTCAATTTTTTTTTCTTCTTTTGGTGAAGATTCACATTTCAAGGGCACAGAAAAGCAAAGGGAAAAAAAGGAAAGCATGGCTAACCTGATGACGGAAACAACGACGGCGAGGAAGGTGTGGCTGTTGGACGACGGTGAGCAGCGAGAGACGAAGGCACGAAGCGCAGGCTTAAGGGCTTAAGGCTGGCTGAGAGATGGGAGGGGAGGAGAGAGGTTTCGACAAAAACCCTGTTGGCCCAGCAGGCCGTCTCTTCGCTATAAATTTGGGCCACTGGTGGCCGTCTTGGCCCAAAAACCAATGGAAAGTTAGTCAAGTCAACGGTTTCTACAAGTTAATAAAAAAAAAAAAAAAAAAAAAAAAAAA
>JASCZI010241718.1:82463-95434 GCA_036250425.1 Stylosanthes scabra
TTTCATATTAATTTCTACCTTCCAATTCAACAATGCCTTCTTGCATGATAATATTGTTTTTAACTATGAACTTTTATTAAGCTTTCTCCAGCTATGAGCTCTTCAAACTTTCTGAACAGTGGCCGCCGTCTATTTGCCAGACAAATCCTCGGCCGCCTTGTCAAATGCATGTAGTTGCTTCATTTCCTTATTTTACTATTCACGGTCTCTCGCCTACCAACAAAACTATGCAATTAGAATATTGCCCTTCCAGTATTAATTTTAGCACAAAATTGGTGAGTATATATCTTTGTTAAAGTTAGTACTAGTGTATACGTGTAAGTAATTGGTATTAGTGTTAATATATACGATCTTGTCTCTGAGGAAATACAGTATTTTCTTTCTTCTTTGTTTCTCTCCTTCTCTGCTCAAGATTAGGGTTCAATCTTTCTTCTTGTTCTTGGTTCTAGTTTTCAGATTCATGGGTTCTACATGCTGTGAAGAACCTCTAACAATCTTCAGTAAACTTTTTATAATATTTTTATATATCTAAGTATCTAATTTATATTATCTCTGCAACTAGCTAACAAATAATTTTCTTTTGTATATATTCTTGCAGTTAAATGCAACTTTAACTAATCAATTAACAAAACAGTGGCCAAATCTACTTGACCAAGATGATAAATTCTGGAGACATGAATGGAGCAAGCATGGAACATGTTCTGAAAACAAGTTTGACCTACCAAATTATTTCCAATTATCCATCAACATCAAGCAGAGGCTTGATATACATGGTATTCTAGTTGCAGCAGGCTATAGTCCAAAACAAAATAAAAAATTCAACGACACGGATCTTATTGGAGTAATAAAAGGTAAAAATGGAACCGAAGCTTTATTGCAAACGGAGTAAAAGTCGCATTTTATTAATTGAGATCGTATTGTGCCTTAATGCCGATGGGGTGGACTACATGTCTTGTATTTATAATATTTAGAATCTCATCTCTTTTTTTAACGATGGTAATTATTATACAAATTTCAATAACACCATTTTTAAAATCATGTATTTGAATGGTCTCAGAAAACATTAATAAAATATAAATATTATATTTATATTTTATTTTTTTTAAATATGAAATTAAATATATTAATTTTATTTTTTGTTGGTTTTGAGAAAATAAATTTATTGTGAATATGGATCTAAATCTTTTAAACCCAGTTTTTATTTTTGCCCCAGAAGTAAGATTTTATTTTTTTTTATAAAGGGTACCGTTATTTCTTTTTTTAAAAAATTATTCAAAAGTATCGTTAGAAGAATTTAATTATAAAAAGGATCTCATAGTGCCAAAATTATTAAAAAAGATTAATTCTTATAATATTTAGAGAAAGGACCCATGTATTTTTATAAATAATTGTTAAAAAGATAAATATATTTTGTTTATTATTTTTGTTAAAAACTAAATAACTCTTTTTTTATTTTTATTACAAAAAATTTCCTTTATTTAAAAAATTAAAATTAAATAACATTAATTTAATAATAAACACACAAAAAAAGGAAAAATAAATCAAAATCAAATTCTGCTCCCAAATTCTTCATCTTGCTCCCAAAGTAGCAATTGTAATTTTACAAAAATAGTTAAAAAATATCCAATACAAAAGCATTCAGGTACGGTTTGGAAAATGCACATATATATTGGGTTTGGTTGAAAATAATGTGTATAAAAAGTCTCACAACGTTTGATGTAAGAAGTGTGTGTGAATCTTTATGTTATAAATAGAGATTTAAGTTGAGAGTTTTAAGTGCACCAAGTAAATACACATTGTATAACTTTTAAATTCCTTCTTGTGCTTTAGAGTTATTCTCTTGTAAGAGTGTGGGGTGTAGTAATTGAGAGTGAGAGGTGTGTTTGGTGTCGGAGTAGAAAATATTGAGGTGTAATACTTTATATAATATTTTCTTGGTTGTTGTTTGGTAACGGCCGTGGTTTTTTTCTATTTTTGGGAAAAATGGTCTTTGGCTTGTGACAAGTTCAAGTCAAGGATGTATTGATACAATCTGGTTACACAAGATGCGGAAAGTCTTGGCATACAAGGAGATATTTCTTGGTGGAGCAAGTTCGGAAAAAGGCTCCGAAGTCGCTGACGTAGCCTCTCTGGTTGAGAGATATGATGATATCCTCTGAAAGCTTGAGAGATGTATCCTCATGGTAGGTCCATAATGCCATGGAAGAGTATGAGTTGTTAGCGGGTCCACAATTACACATGGGCATTGGTTGGCAGTTAATGCAAGTTGTGTGATGGTGAAGTTATGTCGATGGCAGGGAAACTTCCAGGGAAGCCAACATGGAAGCAACACCATAAAATCTCAGCATGATTTATTCGACATGTGTCGAGAAAATTCTTAAAATTGGTTAATTCTAAATGAATGCACTTTTTTATGTGGAGAGTGATAGCTATTAAGCTATGATTGTCGGTGTTGACAATGTCAATATACTTATCCATTATTTATAGTAGTCTAGAATGTCTGATTAATTGCTTTTGGAGCGAAAATTATACATTTTTTTTTTAACTTGGATACATTTTTGTCAATAATAAGATTCAAGACTTAATGCCAAAATAATAATAGAATAGAATTATATTATAAATGAAATTGTATTAAAAAATAGTTGAGTGTAATAGGTAAGTATAGAAAATATATTTATAATAAAATAAATACAAAATATCTTAAAGATATAGTTATGTCTTTTAAAAAGAAAAGATTTGATGCTTTATTCTAAATATTATAAGAAGTAATCCTTCTTAATAAATTTAATACTAAGAGTTTAAAATGTCATTTTTAATTAATAATTAAATCTCTCTAACAATCTTTTTGTGTAATTTTCTTTTTTGTAATTTTAATAATTAAGATATAGCCCATAGAAAAAAAAATGAAAGAATAAATATGTGAAGAATCAATAAATAAAATAAAGAAAGAAAGAAAGAATGTGATCTAAAAAATATAACATACGTTAATTCCGAATGAATATATATAGAAAAATAATTTGAAGGCCTAACTCATAAGTCTAATAGATCTAATTTCTCTACAGGTAAAATTTTATATTTTTTAAGTGATATTTTTTAAAAAGATTTATTATTTATTCTTATATTATTATGCAATATATATGAATGAATCCACGTATCATGATAATAAAAGAATTTTTTATAATTATTTTTTTCGTCTCAAGTCCCTTTAAAGTTAATTATTTTTTAAATTTTATTTAAGGTTTATTGATGTGGGTGCATCATTGATGATTTTAGGCACTAATTTCTTATGTTTTAAGTAATAAATTAGTCCAGTTATTCAACTAAACTCATAGAATTCTTAATTATACATGCTTTGAGTAGTTGATTAATTGTTTGCAGAAATTTAAAGAAAATACAAGAAGAAAAAGAAATAACTTGAGGGGAAAAAAAGAAGAAAGAAAACAGAGGAAAGGAAAGCAGAGAAAACAGAACAAGACAAAACAGGATCAACATGACAGCAAGACAGCATCAACATCAACTTGGCAGCATCACCTTGGCCCAGCACCTAAGCAGCATCATCCCAGGCAGCAAGATAGCATTACCTTGGTCCAGCACTTAGGTAACATCACCATGGACAGCATCACCACCAACGCCTAGGCATCAAGCCAATGCCTAGGTGGCTCAGCACACTTTTGACAGCATTACTACACCTACGCCTAGGCATTGGATGCCTAGGCGTTGGCTCAGCATCATGGCAAGACCCTGACAGCACCAATGCCTAGGCAGCAAACCAATGCCTATTCGTTGGCTCATATAAGTCCAAGCCCTCTTTTTCTCTCAATACTCTGTTTTGCCCTGAATCAACCTCAAGCCCAAATCATCAACCAGTAATTATAATCTCATTAGGATTTACATTTAATTTGTGTTGCATTTGATTTTTAATTAGAATTAAGTTTAGTTATTAGTATAAATAGGCGACATAACTATTAGGGTTAGTCACTTAGGTATAATTACAGATTTTTAATCCTAGTTTTACGTATTCTCTACAATGTGCAATTAAATTCTCCAAAGCCAGAGATGAGGAGCTCTGTTCATCCCAGCATGCATACGTAATTTAAGTTTCACTTTCCTTCAATTGCAAGTTATTATCATCAATCAAAGATCAATTCTTTGTTCTTCGATTCTAGGAATCTATAAAACCGAGAGGTAGTTGATTATATTGGTTTCAACTTTTATGTTTGAGAAAACCAAAGTCTGAATGTGTTAGGAAACTGTTCTTCACAATTACTCAGTAAACTAGAGATAGGGAATTGGGTTTTTGTGTAATTGTTGTGTGATAATTCAATTGGATTAGAGTTAGGTTGAATAAGTGATATAAAATTCAATCTAAAACCACTCTTGAATTTTACATTAACCGAATTAGGATTATTCTTCACCTTCTAATTCTTTGATTAATTAAGAGATTAATAATTAATTGAATTAGGAGAAACTAAATAACTAAGAGACTAGGATTTAGTTAATTAGGATTCATTGTGATTTGATAGTTACTTGCATAAGAAAAAAGTGATTAATTGAATTAGGATTTTGTTGGGTGAATATCTCTGAATTCTTGACTTGTTACTTTTATTGATTTCTTATTATCATCATAATTGTTTGCTGCCAAAGTGATATTTTCAATTCTGTTTGGTTGAAAATTTCACCACCACTTGAATAATTGATTTGGTCTAAATAACGAACGAATTAATCGATATTGCTTAGTCTGTTAATTCTCGTGGGAACGATACTCTACTCACTATTTATTACTTGATACGATCCGGTGCACTTGCCGATGGAAGCTCCAAAATTCCGTAAGAATTTCAGCCATCATTTATTTTATACATTTTATGTTTTAGATTAATTATATTTTTTATTGCAAATAATTATTCTGACAAAAATTAAAATTTACTAAACATTTATAAATTTCTATAAAATGTCTTCTATGTAAATAAAATGTTTCTTTATATTTATTATTATATGATTTTTTATGAAAAATAATTATTTGTTGAAAACATTGTGTAGCATAAAATAAATATCACTTAATTACATTGTCTAACATTAATTGCTTGACTGATTACAAATTAAATGTGAAATGTATTTAGTACATAGAGCTGAGGATAATTAACTCCTCAAGTTACTATTTCCAAAGCTAAAAATAAATCAATGATCAGGATTTAATCTAAGTACATGTCTTCACCGGAAGACAATTAAAGTGTCTTCTTCAAAGACCTTATCAAAAGAAAAAAAAAAATTACTACAAACCAATAATTAGAGTTCAAGCAAAGAATTTTGTAATATCTCACCGGAAGACAATTAAATGTCTCCTCAAGTTACTATCTTTTTTGGAAATGTAATTCCAACTTATTTTAGTTGAGAGTGTGAGAGATTAGAACTTTGTATTGGTTTATTTGCAATTACTAATTACTCTATTTTTGTTGTTGGGTGAGGGAGAGGTTTTTTTTTTCATAGATAAGACAATTATCAATCTTAAGCATCACAACACACACTTAAGCTTATGAAAAAAAAAACACACACACACCCACTCAATAGTCAACACACACTCCTCTTCATGGGGTTCAAACCGCCTGTGGTGCAGCACTTTAAGAGGCCAATACATTACTAACCGAAAAAAATAAAAAGAGGCCAATACATTTTTCACTTAGACAATGCCTCAGCTGCCGGGTGAGGGAGAAGATTGGGGAAAATGAGTTTCGAACCTGGGAGGGGTTCTTGGGTTTAGGGGTTTCAGGGACTCGGGTCTATTTTGGGTGAACCCGGCCCAATCTGAAAATTTGAATATATGAAACTAAAATTGAATATTACTAACGATATATAGGGTTAAGGGTTAGCCTACAAATGCCAAGGCAAGGCCAACATTTTGAGAGAAAAAAAATCGAGAGTTAGTTTACAAATGTTTTTGGTTACTTAATCTTTCTTAAATATATAATAAAAGAAAATTTATTTTTTTGTGCATTAACAGGTAAAAGAGTTACATACAATTGTCTAATTGTATACTGTTATATTAACAAAAAATAATGAATTTTTAAATTTAACACTTAAAAAAATCATTTAAACATACAATTTAATGGTATGATTGTATAAGTTATTTTAAAAATATATGAATTATTTTATAAATAAAATATTTATATATATATATATTAGAAAATTGATCTAATAAGATTAGTATTGGCAGCCGTGTGAGATGCATATTGCATGGGGGAAAAAGCAAGGTATGAACCCTTATTTTAGGGTTGAATTGAATTGATTTGGTTAACCTAACAAGCATGGGATGCTACCACTTTTCTATAGTAAAACATTTTTCTTTTATTTCTTTTAGGTAGAACTGTAGAACCAATTAGTGTAACCTCTATTTTGGAAGTCTTTAATTTGTTTGTGTTTGATTATTATTGTATAGAGAGAAATGAAGGTTCCATCCCACACGTAAGCTGCAAAATGGGACGGTTGATGTTTCCAATTTCCAATTTCCAATTTCCATTCTGTCCAAATCATGGAGCCATTCCACATGGATACATACCTTTTCATTAACTTTCTATTGTTCTTTCTTTCTTTATTTCTTTCTTTTTATGTGTTTTATTTCTCTAAGTTGATTCTCTGGTCCCCGGTCAAGTAGTTTTACAAAACAATTAAACAAAACAAAGAGAAATGAGAACATGTATTGATTATTACAAAATAATAATACTATCTACACACCATTTTAACAAACATCACTTGATATGGCTCCTTTCTACGATCATTATTAATTAATTATATATTTTAGTATTCAAAATACAATAAATACAGTTAATAAACAAAGTAGTTACTGTATTTTTAAAAGGATGTTAATTTAGTGTTTAACAAAAGAATATAGAGATAATGTGACTGTTACAAAATATAAAACATGTATGCGTAATAGAATTGAATATTAAATAATTAATACACTTCATAGTAATTTAATGATTTTAGTTTAAATAAATCCATATTAAAATTATCAAGTAAGACTACTGAATTACCTACGCCATGAAATGGTTAAAATGTTTCCCACTCTCTATACACCAAATGGGGCGACGAGAATTTTATTTGTATATGATTCATAGAGCACCACAGTTTTAGATTATAAGAGTGGAAATGGGAATATATGACTGTGGGCATTTGTGGGGCACATGAAAATAGCAAGTTAAAGATATAGATGTCTTTTTTGAGTTACTACCCTAGATCTTTTGATAGTCAATTTAGTAATCTTTAATATACACAATAATTATTATTAGTAATTTTAAAGACATTGTTTCACCAGTCAAATAAATATTCTAATGGTCAAAATAACACTACTACTCCCACACTGTTTTATTTTATTTGGGTAGTACTATAGACTATACAGTAGAGTAGTAGTTGCGTGTGAAAATAATAATACTACAAGGACATATCATTTCTCAAAGGATAAGCATAAGATTGAAAGGGAGAACAAAACAAAACAAAGCAACAAGTGCGGTGTGAGTGTGACTTTAATTCAATGACTCAAAGAAGTTCCAAACAAATTAGTGTAGTAATGACCACTTTGCCCCTCTATGATTGTTGGGGTTTAAAAGAAAAAAAAAAAAAAAGGTGCCAAAAACTACAAATTATACAATGGAGTTGTTCAGGGTTCAAGGGTTCAAGTTATCTGTTTTTGTTAAAGTTACGTGGTTTTATTCGTAAAACTAACTATATCGATCTCAAATGGTGAATATAAATTGAAAGTTTTGATTAATAGTTTCTATATAATTCTAAGGATACTATAATAAAATTATTTATAATTATTTTTCAGTGTGCTAACACTTCTTTGAAGCTCATTTTTTTCAAATTATTTTTGCTTTCGTTATCGAGATTAATCTTGAATTTCAAAGATATCATCTTTTTTAATGTTCTTTTAAGTTTATTTAATATTTATATTTTAAATTCTTGTGGAGATCACTTTTTTTGGCTATAGTTGTCCAAGTTGGATCCAACTAATATGTATTCATTTTTTTATTAAGCGAGATGAAATACAACTATTTTTGATAAAAAAAAAAAAATTAGAATCCATGTTACTTACAAGTCAATTATTCTATCTACTACCACTATTGTTATTATCAAAATATACATGGAGGATAGGGTTTAATGTATTTGTTATTAGCTAAAGTCTCCATACCTAGTAATTGTTGCTTTCAATTTTGTATATATTCGTTTCTGCAGAGATTCGTATTACTTGATTATTTACAAAAATTATCAATAACAAAAATTTTTAAATAAACTTGTTTAAGAAATACAATTCTCTTATACAACTTATCAATACATCTTGTTTACAACAACAAAAAATGGGGTGAGGTTTTTTTTTTTAGTTTCCAAAATGTCTTAGGAAAATCTTGTCCCCCATTTCATTTTCATAATTACTATTTTTGATATTCAGAATTCATTCAGAGTGTTCTCCGTTAGATTCTCAGTTAATGAAGAATATTGATATTCCTAACTAGTATTAATAAATTTTGTATTTAATTAGCGTCAACATATTGCAATATATTCATATACATAGACCTTACCTTTCAAATACCACTCAAAAGTTATGGAGAAAAATTGATTTGATAATGAAAGACAAGGAAAAAGTTCTTGAATTTTTGGCATACTATGGTCAATGATAAACTTTTATTTAATAATATTACCCGCAAATCATGTTGTAACATGCACAACCCATTCAACAAGATTTCATCATGTGAAGCTTCACGAATATAAATATATATGAAATTATATCAAATTAATTAAATATTTCTAATATTTATTCGTTTGCTTCAAAACTTCACAAATTAAGTTCTATATAATAATTCATTAAAAGCATGTATAAATGAGTTCCCCTTCTTAAGCAAGTAAAAGGAAATGTAACTCAAATTTTATATATAGTGTTAGAGAAAAATCTCAAAAAGACTTCTGATAATTACACAAAAATAACAAAGGTTTTAAAAAAAACTATTTTTTTTATTATTCTTAATACTTTTTGAATCTTATTTTATTATATTATGAGAAGTCAAAAAATTTCACGATATAAAAAATAAAATTAAAATGTCTTATAAATAATTAGAGGCCTCGTAATGTTTCCAAAGTAATTATTAGGAGTTGGATTGGATACTCTATCATGCTAAATAAATCATATTATCACTTTAATTTCTTCTTAAGAAAGAGGTAGATTATAGCAAGAAACTTCCATGTCCAATTCAACATTAATTTAGTTTAATTTAATCTCAACAAAGTTAGGCAGAATCAAAGAAGTGTGTGTACAGATCATAGAAGCATGGTGGAGCCCACAATATACACTGGCCACATGCTAATTGAGACCCTTTATTCCGCTCTCTAGTTAAATCACACCTAGAAGCAACTATAAGCACAAAATTTTATCCATGAATATATAGTATAAGAAATGTTTGAAGTATATCGACAAGTATATCAATATATCAATAATCTATAATTATTGATTTTGATTTATATATATTTTATATTTTTTAATTAAAATTAATGATTATAAATTATCGGTATTTTTATATTGGTATATTTAAAATTTTTCTTATAATATCTCATTTTAATTATCAAATACTTAAACAGGTTGATACTCATAAATTAATTTTAGTTGACAAAATTACAAATGTAAAATATAAGAATGTATAAATAAAGGAGTTAGATCCATTGGACAAAACAAATGCAAAATATAAGAATGTTTAAGTGAGTTGGGTTCATCTAAAAGATCCAATATTTAATGGTATTAAATTAGCAGAAAAAATATTTTATTTATATAAAAAAATTAATTTTCATATACTATTAATATAAAAAAATTATACATACAACAAAATTATGTGTTATTATATTAATAAATAATTAATTTTTAAACTCATATTTAAAAAAACGTCTAACCTCATAAATTTGATCAGATAATATAAATATATATTAGTTTAATCAAATAACAAATAAATTTGTCTCAATTTTTTTTTTTAAAAAAACACAATTCTTTAGTTAAATTTTTAGTAATAAAAATGGAATATAAAAAAATTTCTCCCTTAGCTCCCAACTAAAAAAGCTCCTCCCTTTACCCATAGTTTACATTTTCCAATCTCATACATGCGCAACTAACAACGTAACAATTCAATATACTTTATGATCCCAATCTTCTCCAAACCCATCAAAATCCATAACCTCACACACAAACTCAAAAACTAACACACACACACACTTCATCACTTTACTTTACACACCAATTCTTCATCATCATATCTATCACCACACCCAAACATGTCAATTAGTATCACAAAAACCACTCACAAAGCTAAAAAACCACAACTTCTATTGATTCTTCTAACCAATTTGATCCTTTTGGTTTGTGCCACTTCTCCAATACTAAAAGTCAAAGCTTTGGAATCAAGAAACCTTGATGAGACCTCAAATGGTCAACAAAAGTGCACACCATGTGGTGATAATCCGCCGCAGTCGCCGCCGCCGATAGTGTATCCGTCTCCTCCACCACCTCCGCCAGTAGTATACCCTTCGCCGCCTCCGCCGGCACCAAAGAAACCACCTTCTTCCCAAAATTGCCCTCCACCACCATCAACACCATCATATAACCCCCCTTCATATCAATCACCACCATATGTATACATGACTGGTCCACCAGGGAACTTGTACCCTGTTGATCAGAATTTCAATGGAGCTAATAATAATTGCCATGGTTTCAATGTTTTCTTGCAACTATTGCTTGGATTATTCTTGATCTTCTTCTTCACCTTTGGGTATAATTAGCTTGGTGATGATGATGATGAGGAAGGTAAATTAATTTTAAATTAAATATTCTCATCAATTATTAATGTATTTTAATTAATAGATAAAATAATAATGTTCTATCTATTGTATTATTACGGTTGTTGTTGTTAATTAATAAAGATAATAAGATTTTATTACCAAGATTGGTACATAGAGAAATTAGTTAATAAGTGGCATGGCAAGAGAATTTTGTACTCAGAAATTAGTGGTTGTTACATTTGTTCTCTTGATTGATCTTCATTTAATAAATTATGATCCCAAATTGAATTTGTTCAACAACAATAATATAGAAATCTTCTGATCTTAATTTCTCTGCTTTCTCATATTGTTATGTTAGAACTTAGAATTCCATAGGAGAAATTAAAGTGATGATGAATCCAGGGATTCTTATGTACTCTGTTTTTTTTTTTCATGTTTCTTTTGTACTTTAGCATCAAGTTTGGAAGTAATTTCTCAAAAAGTTTAAAAGCAGATGAATTGGATTCAGCCAAAAAGAGAACAGATAAAAAGTAGTAGGGCATATATGTTACATTGTGTGTCTAATAAAAATATTATAGAAATTTATATATAGTTCTTTCGTATAATAGTTAAAAATCGTTAAATAATTTAATTTATTTGATTAATTTTTTGTTTAATAATTTTTAAATATCAACCTTATCACCTAAAATAGATATAATAAATTCAAGAATTCAAGGTCTGTAGAAAATTAGTTAGGTTGTGCGTGCAATTTGGGTAGTTGCAATAAAAGCTCCACTCTACATAATTACTACTATTATAAATATATTGAATTATAGCAATAATCTATGGTATGATAGATGATATAGAAGAATGTATAAGTGGAGTGATCATCCACCACAACCTAAGAGAGTTTGTTTTCTCATTTATGTATGTATGTCTTCATTTAAGCAAAGCAAAATGCGTTTCTATCTCTTATTGGGTCCCCATTTTCTAATGATAATGTTACTTATTAAGCTTGGCGTGGCCATAATTTAGTGGGTCAAGTAGACAAGAGCATCCATTAAGTTTGGCCTTCATATAGCGAGTGCCTATCACCTCATTGGTAGATATATATAAATAGTGAAAACATAAATAAAATGAAATAAGATATCATGTATCTTTTGGCATGTATAAGTTGAGGACTTAAGGATGACCACGTATTTTATTATTTAAAATTAAATTTTTTTTTTACGAAATGTATTTTCGAGGGGTTTTGGGACTACCGGAGGTGTCAAGACAGAAGGTTGGTAGTTTATGAAAAAGGTGGATGTGCACTAGCAGAGCTTCGCCAAATAAGGATTTGGAAGTTCTCCTAATGCAAATAATGAGATAGGATTTAGAAGACATATATGAGAGGGAGAGCTGATCTCCTCTTTATATACTCGTTGTGATCTCGGTTATTTAGGGAGTAAATCCGTATGAGATCGTCATTGATATGATTTGATCTCATATAAATCTATCGAATGAGATTGTAAATGAATAAATCTCGATTCGATTCGATCTCACGTGGATCCTCTCAACAGAGTTATAGGCCATTCCAAATATGGATTATGACCATTGAGTGGCGATTGGAGTCCAATGATCTCATCAAGGATTGGGGCCCAATATCCAGAACATTTTTTAAATTTAAAAAATTGAAAATGATTAATTATATAAAAAGTAGTATAATTTTAGCACAGTAAACATCTAAATTAATCCTCAAATAATTTTAAATCAAATACTTTGGTTCTTAACACATTTTTATATTCTAAAAATTTCCAAAAATGACTCTCATTTGAAAGATTGACCCTTCCATTGTCTCAAAAGGAGATTAATTTTTCTTAAAGTAATTCATTTTTATCTAATTATTTTATAATAAAATTTGTTATATTTTTTTTATTCAACACATATAAGAAAAGTTTAATTAAAAGCAATGAAAGGATCCGTTGGAAATAATTCTTAAAAAATTTTATCTTAAAATTCATAGAAATCAACTTTTTTTTAGTGTTTACTCATTGTTATCTAATCAAATTTTTGGTGTTTAGTGTTTACTCATTTTATATGAAAAGGAATACAATTTTGGTGAAAGCTTGATAATGAGCTACAATTCAAGAGAGAAATATAAGCTATAAATAAAGCTTCATTAACCAACCAACCAACCAACCAACCCC